>DWLS01006487.1:0-11575 GCA_018246255.1 Pachliopta kotzebuea | reverse complement strand
GGGAATATTAGGTGGGTTGTTAGTACATTTAGTAATATATTCTCTGGTGATGGTAGAGCTGATCTGTCTTATGCTATGTATGCAGCTTATGTGATGCTGGGTACGCGGACCTCAGGACCCGCCGTCAATAAGTACATATATTTAGTTAATTCTATCGGTATATGTATAGCCTGTTTGTTTAAGACGGTATTTTTTATATGTACAATCTCCATTTGTTAACCGGCATCGACAAATATCGACTACAGTTAATGGACTAGTGTATATAGGAAAGTAAATATAAAACTAAAACGATCTAGGCGGGCACCTAAAAATAACATTTGCAATGAGACGCTGTAAATATTTGCCGGAATGGCATCATAACTGTAGCGTGGCAGACGACAGCAGTTTCTAAGTCGGATTTAATTTTTTTTGTCAATATAGTCACAGCAAGGATATGTCAACATTGGTGTAATTATTGCGCATATGTATTGGAGTTTAAGTTTAATATGTTCATGAAAAGGACTAAGTCGACTAAGGACGAGTCTGTTCGCCTCGGAGGGATATTTGTCATACTGCCTCATAGCGGCGTTTTTCGCTCGGAGTAGCCGTCGAATATTCCACGGGAGATTTCCGAATTGGGGTTCCCCCTCGGGGACCGTCCTCGTTGAATCTTCGACGGCCGACGAGATGTGATTGGTCAGGAAAGCGATCGCCTCGATGGCCGCGTCGGGTGAGTCGATCGTTTCGGGGATAGCGTCGAGGTGTTGGGATTTCGTGGACTTGAGTTTTTCCCCAAGTTTGCGCCACGATCGACGATGATTCTAGTCAGAGGGACCTCGACAACGCGATGGCCCAGCTTGATGACGATCGGGCGATGGTCGGAGCGATGGTTTGGAATGACCTCAACAGATTTGATGTGGAGTGCTACATTGTATAGTAGCGCTATGTCCAGGACGGAGGGCCGATGATTACCCGCGGAACTTACTTTAGTCCTATTCTTGATAGCCCCAGATTACAGGGCTATCGGTAGCACTTACATGGACAGTCTTTCGCAACAGAAACCTGCCATCAGTTAAATATATACAATAAATATTATTACATTTGCTAGGTTAATGCGCTTTACCATCATCGACCACATCTTCACTTAACACCAGGTGGGATCGTGGTCAGGCATTAACCTATACATACGTAAAAAAAAAACATTTTAAAATTTATATAATATTTTTTTTAACTATTTCTTCTATCTTTTGAAGCTCACGGGATATATATGAACGCGAAGGACGTTACGCAAAGAAATAAAGATTTTCTTCTATTTTTTGGTTCGCTCATTTTGTTCATTATTTCAAACTTTTCAAATAAATTTTATAAATTTGTAATTTAGGTAAAATGACGGATTTCATTAAAATTTATACAAAATATATAGTTAAAGTATTACAAAAAAAATTTTCTGTATTATTATATGTCTGGTGTCTGGGTTATTATTTAGTACATTTACAACTCTTGGTCTTATAAGGAAGACTGTAAATATCTAACTCTAGGTACGATAACAAAAATTTTAAGCATTTGTAAGGTAAAGGTTTGAGCAGCCGTCTTAAAAATACTTCACTTGCGGCGATATTTAACAAAGGATAACGAAAGGAGTTATGAATGAGTAGCGTCCTTTGTCCCCCATTCATTCTTGTCTTTCGTTAAATAAAGCGACAACTGACAATTATATTATTTCAATGCGTCGTTGATTCTTAGGAAACAATGGGTTCTTTTTACAGCACTGTCTAGAACTTTTGGCGCCGCGATGAGTAGTGTTTTTGTTGTAGGCGGGAGTAGCCGCTAAGTGCGAAGGAATCTGTTCAATATTTTTAATTTAGTGATTGCAGATTTAAAATATTTCAAATCTCTCCGTTTTTGCAACTACCTCCATAGTACTATGCCTAAGCGTTAACTGATGAAGTCCCAGATTTAAATGTTATAGAGTTTTATTAGTGTTATGACCCTCATATTGTACTTCGGTTGCCATAACAGCATAGTGGTTTCTGCTGTCAATTTATAATAACTAGAGTAATTTTGGTGAACATTCTTCATTATTCATCCATGGTCCCTTTGTCACTTAACACTACGTGAAATTGAAGTGTTGTTATGTTGTTGAAGGAAGTCGATAAGCAATATTTTATCTTCTTGGCCAATGAAACGGGTAGAATACCTATATAAATTTTTTACTTCATCGCCGTCACCTTAAGTCTTTATTAATGGTGTTCATGTTTTTTTGTTTACATATGGTTAGATAAATAATATAATTAATTTTTGCTACTTTTTTAATAAAGTCGACGGTAGGTGAAACAAAAAAACATTGATTTATTTCAATGTATTTTACTAAAGCATAGTTTTTAATTCAGATTTTCGTCGGTTTTCAGAGTAAAATCTGCGTAATATATACAATATATAGTATATGAAACACTAATTAAAAAAATAAAAATGCGCTTTTGAAGAATATACTAAAATGGGTTAAAGATTAAGTGAGTGTTATAAAAAGAAATAAATAAAAAGAGATAAACGTGTCTGTTAGTAAATTGTAAAGAGCCTTTTCGGTTATTTTAATAATAATTTATACATATTTTATAATACAAAAAACATTACAAAAATAATTCAAATCTTTTGCTTATGTGGTCCCGTGGAAATGTTGAATAGAATGAGTTATACATTGTAAGCGAAACTACGTAATTTGCTAACAACGAAATTTATTGCCTCCGACCCGCAACGTGACTGTGAAATAATTCTTCAGTTATTTACAGATGACGCGATGATATTGGGTCAATAAATAATAAGCATCTCCATGAGTACAGACCAATAAATAGCTTGTTTACTCTTTAATTTAACGATCAAGTTTAAATTAATGCCTTATTTACTCTAGTTTATATTCAATAAAATCATTTAAGTTATACGTATTGTAACTGGTGATATTAGTGTAAATTTGTACTAATATCATCAGTATTTATAACAGCATAAAAAACTTGACATTTTTATTTCTCTGTTATCTTGGTATTTCTATTAACTTGTTCATTGTTTGCTTTTTTTTCTTCTCCTCCTAATATTTTTATTATTTGTTCTTTAGTATTAACATTTTTGTTTTTTAAATGTGACAAATTCCCATAGTCTGCTTACTTTTTGACGAATGATATGCCTTATGTTAATTTGTAGATTACTCTTAATTGATTTGACCTATGAAAATTTACGCAAGCACTAAGTAAAAAATGCAAAGTTCAATATAAGATACTAGATGAACCGCCAAGAATAAACACATTTATTTAAAATAATTAATTTAAGTAGAATCGTGATAGCTCAGTGTGAAAAGCGGTCGTAAACGCTTCACGTGAATGAAACTAACGTGAGGAAACCTGCATGTTCTTTGCAACAGATTTATAGATATGTGTAATGACCATTCTGCATTTGGCCAATATAATATTTGGCTTCGACGATATATATGTTATATGTATAGTGCTTTATGAAAAGATTTAGTTATTATTAAAGCTTTATTTAGACAGTCGAAAGGATTAGCAAGTATAGGTAGCAATGAAATGACAAAGCACACTGAATCAATAATCTCTAAGAGAGAAAATCGCAACGATAGACTGAAATCCACCGGACGGAACAATGACCTGTTCTTTAATACCGTGCTTCTTGTTAATCACCAGAGAAAACTAATATCCAGTATTAGACTAATGAGAAGTTAAACGTTGGTGAGAAGTAGAATACCCAATTATCAAGTGGTGTATTATATATATTATGCTGATTATACATAATAGTAGATGCATATTAAACAGCTATGACTACATTATGTGATGCTCCCTGTGCCTGTGGTATTTCTCAAGTGCAATTCGGATAATAAATTTGTAGTCAATCGTTGAAATATTATATTCTACCAAAAGTTTTCCAACCTTTTATAGAAACCTTTCTGTTTAACCATCTTTAACTTAAATCGCGTGTCTATAACTTAAAAAAAACATCTTTGACTGACTTGGAATCGGTATTTAGAAGTAATTTATTATTAGAAATATAAATGGCAAATATTAAATTTTTTGAACTATGAAGAGATATCTATTATAAAGCTTCTGTTTAGGTTGCGTAAGTGCTTGAAGTATTTTTATGTGTTTAATTATCGTACGATATCAAATGCATTTTCCACGAACCGGCTGCAGTACAAGAAGAAATCATCTTTTTTTAAATTATGAAGTCGGTGTATTCGACGGCAGCGAATAAGGATATCGAAGGTACCTGAGAAGCCAAATAGGGTACTTTGAGATACCAAAACTACCATTACTTACCCGCGAATAAGACGACCGCATTTATGGTATGATGACACTTCTTCTGATATTTACGTAATAGGGAATCGAGACAATATTAGATTCCTATACTATCTTTATATATAATATACGGTATTATGATACAGATACATAAGATTATGTATTTGTATAATACATGGAAGGTGATTTTAAGACGAAGTACTCACGTCTGATGTCTTTTGCGCATAACCCTGTAAACAATAATAGAACTTTTTCTTCTTTCTCATATGTCCCTTTAAGTAATGGAAACTAGACATCAGTTCTGCGAATCCCTTTCTATTACATATTAGGTGGATCAGCTGCGCGGCGTTCTTGATATTATCTAGCCTCAATTTATTTCTGCGGCCGAACTTTCTCTTTCCTGCTCCTTTCCCTATTATTTCTGTCTGGAGAAGACTGTATTTATTTTTGACTCTATTCTTTTCGGCATGTATGTATGTATGTCCTAGATCCGCTGTCTTCCGCTTTTTAATGTTCATGAAAAACTTCGTTTTCTCTTCAACTCGCCGTAGAGCTTCCTCGTTAATCACATTTTGTGCCCTGCTGATTTTGAGCAGAATTGATGCTGATATGGGCAATAGAGTCTAAAATGACATGGAGCGTTTTCTCATGAGGAATTTTACCTCATATATGTTTAATTTCGTGTACATGTTAACATAAGTAATACATGTTAAATTCCGAAATATAGTAATGCTGTTATAACAGATTTATTAATGAAGCTGGTAGCCAGTAAGATGGAATCTAAGAACTTACCTGCATCCAATGACCAAATACTTATGTGATCTGGAAATCGTACCAAGAATCAATGTCATAAAGAAGCTTGTGCGTTAAGTTACCTTTACTGCTTCTAGATTGTTCTTGCAGTTAGTTTTAAATAGGTAGGTGTGCAGTAATGACTGCGAGTTTAATGCTCGTGACGCAGTCTTTAGTCACAGTTAGGTCTATTTTAGTAGGACTGCACTAAAATTATATAATATATATATACAGCAGCAGTAAGCACGAGTATCACTTTTTTGAAACCACTTCAAATAACCGACGTTTTCATTGCTTCTATAAATCCCCTGCAAGTTTACGGTCATGTATATGAATTTCTTTTGATTACAAACACATAACTATTTAGTATTTCCCTTTGAAATAAATCATTTATTTTTTAAGCAGAAACAAATGAGTGTATTCAGCCAGACGGATTCGAAAAAATCTTACCACCAACCATATTCTGTAACATGTAACCATCGATCGAACGATTAATATCCATGATACTGTAAAAGTATTTATAAATACGTCGTAGAGAGAAAGGACAAAAATACATTTCTTAGTTTATTATTATGGTGAGTAAATAACTATAAAAGATTGAGAAATATGTGAATGATTTTGAGGAGTATAAAGTACGAGGATTGGTGATGTGAAGGAACTTAAAACATTTCTTAGTATAAGTTGGAGACGAAGAAACAAAAACTATTGTAAGAGTAGTATTCCTGTTTTTAGGAGTTTTACTTCTATGTAATTATATGTAGGTATGGTAAAGGTACTCGTTAATGAAGAATGGTATTTGCGAAAACCTTGTCAAATACCGATTACAAAATACATTGTTACTGAAAGCATAGGTAGGCATATAGTTTAAAAGAATTAGTAACAAGATATTTAACATTTTTGTCTCTAATAAAAATCAAAGATGGGTGAAATGATTTCTCTAAATGAGAAAACGATGAAACAATGTTTACGGCCAACAATGCTTAAAGAAAAGTAATTTGCAATGTATAAATTAATTTTTTTTTCAGCATTGTTATGTTAGACGAGACAATGGTGAAACTGTAGGTTACTGTTTGTTCACCACGAACGCTACATTGGAAACTTCGAACAAATGCTAGTACGAAGTGTTTATGCACAAAATTATCATTAACATCGAGGATATTGAAGAAATTGTATGAGTACAAGGTAACAATAATAAACATAATTTTTTCGCATTACATGTATTGCATATCAAATATGTGATGATGAAATTAGTTATTCTATAATCTAAAGAATTTATGAGTAACTTCTATATTTCTTTACATCACTAAATTGACCGTTGTTATTATTAAATAATATAAAATTAATAAACTCACTGGGGTAACGAAACTTAAAATCTTTTATCTCAATGTGATGTGCATAATGTGGTTTTAAATGTACCAACTTTTATACATTCTTACTATCATATTAGTAACTTGTTATATTGCTTCATAGAATAAAAAAATATGAGGTAACAACTACCTTCAAAAATTAAGAATTGCAGTACATATATACAGCATAAACTAGTTTATAAAGAAACGTTCCTGAACAAGTAAACGTTGAGACTAAAGCTCCAACTCAGTACACATTTACACTTCTGCAGAAATTATAACAAAGACGATGCATTCTACGAATTATGTAGATGTGTCTTAAATCTTTTATGTGTTCAAACATATCTTTAATATACACAAAATGTGAAAAAAATTGTATATTATTTAAAAACAAAAATCAATGTGCTAGAATAAACTATTGTAGTATGTAAATATTTACCATAAAAAGCTAAATTTTTATACAAACATGGTAAACATCATGTCTTTTTATATATTTTAATTATCAACCAATTTTTTTTATCATACTAATTCAGCACTGCAGTAAAATGAATTAAAAGGCTATGTAGGTAAGCAAGGTTTTCCGATGAATCTCCTCTTTCTGATTTCGTCACACAAGTACTTCCAATATCATCCTCTCTATCTCTCGATGAAAAAAGCTTAGACATGGTTCCTAAGTGAGAATAACTTATGAAAAATAAAAGAAACAGCTACAGAGTCATATTACCATACAGTCTCTTAATAATTCGTTCTCGTGTATGATGAGTGAAGCAAAACGTACTACCGCTTATAATTGCATTGATACGGAGTCACGCTTCGTGGAACGTTACGGTTTTTGTTTGTAGAGTAACCATCAATATTTAAAAAAAACTATAATATTTCTAGCTTGTTTCAAAATGAGGAATTTTAATTACTTTCCCTTCGCAGTTTAAAGCTCATGATAATATGGTTGGAAAAAGAAATCAACTACAAATCGTTTCATTTCGTCCTTCACACGGCGAAGGATTAGAATAGTCAGTATTCAATTCAATTTCTTTTCAGTATTCAATTTCTCCGTCTAGATAAAGTACAGAAATGTTTAAGGGAAGAATAGGTTTCTTCTTGATTAGTGTTATTTACTATTATCAAATGGTACATCGTCGTTTATTATTTATTAAGAGGGATTTTAATTAAGCGCAGTACCGTTATCAGCCAATAAACGTTCTTCTCCATCACCGTGACTTTTCCGTCAAAGATCTCCATGGTCTATTCTAATTAATCATAACAAGTACACTAAATCTTAATTAACTTTAACAGTTCCTTTGTTTCTAGTAAAACGGTAGTCAAGTATGGTAGATATAGAATGATGACCCAGCAGTGATAAATTAAATTCTATTTAGATAAGAGTTCAGTCCAAATTATTCCTCTTCAAAAAAGGTATAGAATTAATTGGCTATGACGACTACGTTTCTTTTATAGTGCTTCTTAAACTGCATTGCTGATACATCTTCGATTAAAAAAAAAATGTATATAAGTAGAATTAGAAGCCTTATGAACAAGTATACATCTGTATAATCGTGCTAAATATGTAAATCGTAAATACATTCCATAGGTTATTATAAATAACATGTAGTGCGTTTTTATAATGAATGTATTGGAATTAATATCCAAACATATACATATTGTTAAGGTATTATACTCTTTTTTTATATATGTTAGTGGTTACTTATCTATCTCTTTATATCAATTATATTTCTTCCTTTTTTATGTCTGCCTCTCTCTGCCTCTATATTGCCTTTTGGTTTGATTTGTTTACATTATAAAATCAAAGGAATATAAACATATAGCCGCAAGGGTTTTAAACTTTTAAAGAAAGTGAAAGACAGTTATTATAAACTTCTGATAATAAGTGGGCATATTATATTTATATGCTAGTTTTTATTTTTGTGCCGTGCTCTGATGCAGATCTCTTCATAAATTCAAAAGTTCAGAATTGAATGCTTCGTATTTACAATCGGGCCAGTTTTTCATTCACGAAATGGAGCTCGCGTATACAAAAAATAAAACTTACGGCCTCACTTCCAAAGCAAATAATTAAAAAGATTTTCGTCAGTATTTAGTATGGACTTTTGAATTCTTTTGTTTAGTTTTTACTGGGTCAGAAAGATTGATGAATGAAAAGGCCACCACACCTTTATCAGAGACATCAGCTCCCTCGCCGTTTTCCGTGTTACTTGGTACCACTATGCAAATGAGTCGAGCCTATAAACATGTTTCTTGGTTAACATATTGCAAATGGCGTACACTGGCAACAACAGAAGTACCAAACTTATAGCAATAAACTTATTTACGAAGTTAATAAAAAATGCAATTCAGTTTTAACGATCTACCTATATTTAATGAAGTAACTGCAATCAGATGATAGATTTATATTATTAACTTAATTTCTTTATTTTAGTGTTTGAATTTGTATTAAACGCCTACGCATACTATGTCTATATCCTTTGCAGCAGACGCATTGATTCATTTTCATAACCTTTCATAGCAATTTAAAGCAATATGCATTGGGATTCATAGCAAGAAATCTACAGTAACATCGCCTTAGAGAATAGTTAAGACGATGATTATATCCATCACACTATTTTCCATGTAATTTAAAACGAAGTAAATCCTGAACTTTAATAATGAAAACAAAAAATGTCAAGTCAAATATTTGGCGACGAAATGTCGACGTGATATTAGATGCCCGTCTGCCCTTAGGGAACCTTGAAGGGTTTCCAAACAACGGATCCCTTCCATGCGAAATATAATCATGATTTGTATCACCGAGCCCGTACTACGTTGGTTGGCGAATATCAAATTGCGAGGAATGTTCCTTACGACGCATCGTTCAGGGTAAATGGTTTTGCTGGTGAAGACCGCGATAAAGTATGTACATGTATTCGTGATCTGTCTTAGTTTTCTATCAATAATTCATATTCGTTTACGATTCATGCGGCGGACCCTATTTACATCTTTCCTCGCGATTGCTGCGCGTTTGGAAAAAAAACCTTAGGGTGTTCCGTATACGGGAATGTCGTTAAGATTGAGCGATTATTTTATATTGTATTTTTCATTCGGAAAAGGCAGAACGAGCTGTGTTTTTTTTTTAACATTGACAAGTTTATGTGAATTCCTAAATTGGAAGGATACGACAAATAGGGCAGATAGATGAGTTGAACATATATGAGTATGGTATAAAGCTTGTGTGTGTGTATATACTGCTTTGAAACCTAATCGGATGAAATATTTAAGCTATTATTATTGTATTGACTAATTTTATTTAAAAACAAAATTAGAAAATCTTACACGAAAAATAAAATCCAATACTTTTTAATCTTTCTATACTATTAAAGAAAGTACTTGGTGATTAAATACACAGATTTTCGACATTTTGCTTAAATATGTGAAATATCTGAAAGAGTTTATTATTGTTTTATTAAAAACAAAAAGGTTATAATGTATACACTAGGAAGAATTATTTTAAAATGTAAATAATTGATAGTCGACGATGATGAAGAAATGTTAGTAGAACTATATATATATATGTATTATGTATATGTATACTATATGTATATATGTATTACTCAGTGTTTGCGTATGCAATTAGCCTTGCGAGAAAATCAGTAATCGACCATCAACAGCTGTTTCGCTATGTTGAATTTATTGGAATTAATTCTACATTCGTTTACAAAATTTAAAAAAAATTATCATCTCTTTAGTCAAATATTGATGGATGTCCCAGAAAAATGGTGCCGATTTCCTAACGATTCTTCTTTCACAAGAAGTTCAAACTTTTCCCTGAAGGATATAAAAATTTATAGGTTATCAAACATCTAAGAATTACAAAATATTTTTTCTAAAATAAACGTTGAAGAAAATATTGTTTATATACAAAGATAACCGAGGATCCATCAAAGTCAGTTAATACATATTATTCCATATAATCCGAATTTCATGGTGTTGATACGTTCTGAATTTATATTCAAAGGTCAGTTCATGTAGTCGATTTTCATTATACTTGATGATATGGTATAATTTGCGAAGTATTCTTGTTGTTTGATATGGAAATTCTCTCAAAATTAACTTTGAACAACGGCTTTGACTATTTTCTAATGATACTTTATATTAGAATTAACTAAAAATCACTAAATTAGTAAAGTATAGGGGGTAATAAGATTTAATATTTTATATGCCAAGGCTGTGTAAATTTACTTGCGCTACTTTATTATGTAAACCCGTTTTACTTACTGTAGGGGAATTTCTGTTCGTCTCTTTGCTTAATAAAATAGGAGTTTCGTATAATGATTGATATTTTTGTCGTGATTACTTCCAGTTACACTAAGTCGCCGCCAAGTCTGAATAAGTTATTAGTAAGATTTCCTTTCATTAACATAATTAGTTATGATTGCTAGTTATTCCACTTTCTTGATTAGTAACGAAGCGGTTACATCTTTACGGTACAAGTGCTGTGCAGTGCAAACTAAGAGTTGCTTTAATATTAAATTCAGCCTCCGGCGTTGCTCCGAGATGATAGCTGGTTTAATGCACTGCATACTCTAATGTATGTAATTGTAGTGAAGTGAAATTACTACGTTGTGTTCTTTAATAACTGTCTTTATAATATTCATTATTAGAATTACAAAGTATTTGAATCGAGTCCTCCATGTTAATCATTGCGGTACAGAGGCAGTTTAATTTATATAAATAATTTGTTAATTCGCAGTTGAAAGATGCGGAAATGCTTGTGCATTTGGTAGGCATGGCGGGGCAGAGTACCAATAATGGATACTATATGATAACAAAATAATAATATAAATAAGGGTAATAAAAGAAAAGTTAGAGCCACAAAATTTTTCATATAATTTATTTTTGTATTATACTTTACTTTCGGTACTAAAGCGGGTCGCTTAAAAATGTCAAAAGGGTCACTCGGTGACTTTCGGGTCATTCGTAACCGACCCCTGAGTTAAATTATAATTACGAAGTATGCACCACGTCGTTTTTTTTCTACCAAATAAAGCGGGGACTTAATTTACTCGGTTTTTTATTTATTTATCAGGTTTTTTTTTAGTGCGTGTGTTTTAGGTGGTAATGGATAAACATTTTGGCCGATTGATTGTGAGAGATAAGGAGAACTTAGATATT
>DWLS01006486.1:0-11575 GCA_018246255.1 Pachliopta kotzebuea | reverse complement strand
AAAGCGGTGTCGTCCGCGAAGAGCGCGAGATTTACCCCGAGGTCCTTGGGGATGTCGCTGGTGTACAGCGAGAAGAGTCCGAAAGATACTATGCCACCTTAATGTTAGCATTGCCTCAGCAACAAGCTGCTTTCGAAGAAAGTGTTAAGGAATTGTTAGAGATGTTGTAAAAAAATCGAATCAGGTAAGTGGTTTAATAAGTGTTTTATTGGTAGGTAAAACACGTTTATTTTATTTATTTAAGAAAGAACTTGAGTAAAAGTTCTGTAAAGAAAAACACTTTCAACAATGACTTATCCCTGTGCAAAATTCGCCAGCGTGACACCGCACAAACTCCGCGCTGGAGCACAAGATGGCACTTTCCTCAGTTCACTTATTGTACAAATTACGTTTTTAAAAAGTACACTAAGAGTACGTGATCAGTAGTATCTGCCATGGTACCTAGATGGCGTTTAAATAAGTACACTTCGATACATAATCAGTATTCTCTGTCATAGTACCTAGATGGCATTAACAAACAATCTTTTAACAGGTGAAACCAATACTATAGTGACTCATCCACGCCATGCTATTTACGGAAACGAAGGGCGAATCGTCCTCCCGGGCCCGCTCCGCGACCTTCTGCGACATTACCTCTTCAAACCACAACACCTCACGAGATCCAAGCCACCTCACCTGCTCGGGGTACATTCTACTAATCAACAAACGACGCTCTAGCTTTAACCAGCGTGGTGTGGGATAGCCCAAATCCCTTCACTCTTGGGGGCGGCCAATTTCCAACAGTTGATGTCTATCGGCTGATGAAATACACCATTCAACGCTGATTTAGTATGAAACCAGCAGCCACTTCATGAGGTCACCTAGACATATATCAAGACAGCTCGCCTTCAATTGTGTTCAGCTTTATTCCAGCCTATGGTTACTGCTGAAGATAGATCTCGCTAATTAGAGGTTGGTTTAAGGAAGGTTGATGATTAGTATGCTAATAAATGTCATATAAAAAACCTGCCAGCCCTGGACTTATTCCCTCTTAGTTTGCTTAAACTCTCTTGTTGGTCTCTTGCTGCAGACGGTGTATGTAGGTACCGTAGCAGTGCCCATTTCTACTGCCAAATAGTAATGTTAAATTACAGGGGTAATATGACTTAACACATTACAACTCAAAGCGAGGAGCGCAATGTGGTTCTGTGTATTCTTATCATCAGATGAATGTCTTGCTCATTACATCTAATAAAAAAAATAAATAATAACCGAACTTGACTCCAACATGGTATTCCCTTCAATGGTAACACCATACAATCAATGTTGTATGTATTTAACTTATTTTAAAATTGGGACATAAAAACCTTCTCGTATCGAATGTAATTTTATTGATTTAATGTGGATAACTTAAAAACATATAACTTAAAATATTAGTACACTAAAAATGTATTAAGTTACAATTGTTAACATAGTGGGATGTATATTTCGTGAGGATCACCTGAACGTCTATCTGGACCCATTGAAATCATACCCTCTTAGACTTGTGTAGACTTATATAAGGTCCTTGACTAACATGAGCCACCAATGTTCTTAACTCTTTGAGTGGAAGTTGTGATAACCTAGTGGTTTGAACGCCTTCCACTTCTAAGGTGCCAGGTTCTAATCCTGCACCAATGAATTGTTCAATGTTATGTGCAGTTAATATAACAACTGATATACACACACTTTAAGACATGTATTAAAATGTGTTGCTGGTGTAAGTCCATTTTTGAGAAAAATTAGCTATCACGTAATTCATGCTTAATTTAATATAATTTTTATATATAACTAGTCCGTGTTTAATTTCTCAAAGTAATCCCATGTTTTGTACAACTTAAAATCGGTCGGTAAATGAAATTGCATATGATTTGCCTGTATTTTTAAATCAACAAATATACTAACCTTTAATTTTCTCGAAACAAAAGAAAATTGACTTACACCACTTTCAAAATAAACGGTCCATATATACATGTATATATATATATACATACACTGCTGATATTGTTCAGAAACAATAGGTCTTCTGCTTTTTGTTTTATATTTATTTACTACATTACTAGCTTTTTGATTATAGTCTTGCAAAATCTGTTTAGTTCATCCTTTCTAGAACAATCTTATATGCCGAAGTGTCTCGGGTTACTAAATGGCGGTAAGTGAAGATCTTTTGGAGAGGTCTATGGCCAGCATTGGACATTTATCCGCTGATGAAGATGACGATGACACGGGTCAAATTAAAAAAAAAGCTGCATTTTTCAAATCATAATAACTTTTAGCATTTGCATAACGGCTGACATGTCGTGTAACACCTCTAATCTCTTAAGAGCGTGTGTACCGCACCCTGTTCCACTACACGCAACATTCCCCAGCTGCTGACGTCCAGCTCAACATGTACAGCATATCAATTTGTTTACAAGGAGCTTCCCTCACGAGTGGCGGTGCGAGTCTGGCCTCGTAAAACACAGAATTAGCATACCTACGCAATGTCCTAGCTCGATGTACTTAAGCACTAGGCGACGTGCACAATGAAACGAGTTAACTGTATCACCACTCACTTTACTAATGCAGATACGGGTTAATATATTTAATTGTTTCTTCTGTTGTTATTATTATTCAGAGCATTTTTATCCTTTTATTTAAATAACTTAATACTATCTACTATTTCCCTACCTACCTAGACGGTATTCGGTAACTTTGACCTATCACCAGTTCTTGTGTTAATGATTACAACAGAAAACACTTTTGTCCCTTTATATAGAAATTCACAAAGTACTTACATTCTTTCTTCTTTTTCCTTTGCAGAAAGTTGAATCAGAACAATCTTTATTTAAACGACAATGTCCGTCCGTCCGTCTGTCCGTCAATAATTTCCAATCTCGGGAACTACAAGGTGTAGGAGCTGGTGCTGAAGTGTTGTCATACAGACAGATCTCGCTTAGATAAGATCAGAGCCGTTGGAATTCTGTTGGTATGTGGTCGGAATGCCGAGTTGTTGGTGCACAAAGTTTAACAATTTTATATGGGACACTTGTCTTCATTATTTCCAATATGTTAATGTGAAAATGCTTTATCTATGGTATAGCTCATACCGCCCCATTTACAATTGTCTATGGTATTTCTCTCTAATTTTAGGACTGACTGAAAGTTTGTTAGCACTATAAATTATACGATTAATCTGTTAATTTAATTACTACATTACAGTTAATAAACAGTAGTTAAAAAAAATTGATCAGAATGGGGAATGAATACACTACTAGTTTCCATTAACAATAGTGCAGTCCCTGCGCGCGACGACTCTGTATTGGGGTCAATGACCCAGTCAGGTGTAAACCTTTGTGCCGGCACCAAGCATCTACATAGTAATATAATTCATATGTATTAAATTAATTAATATATGTTGCCAGGTAACCCTCGCATATGTAGTAAACGTACGATTGTATAGGTATATATACACAACGTGGCATCTCTTGTAAGGAGATTTAAATTTCTTTAGCACGTAAGTTGTCTGTAGTTTTTATTTATATTAATTTTTTGTATAACGTTTCTGTTTTATAATAACAGCAAAAGAGTTGAACAACTTGCCGGCGTCAGTGTTCCCGTTCAAATACGATGTGGGTCTATTCAGTCTTGAAGACAAGTAAAGAATGAATAGGCACCTATTAGGTTAATGCGCTTTACTACTATAGACCACATCATCACTTAACACCAGGTGGGATCGTGGTCAAGCATTAACCTATACCTTAGCAAAAAAAAGTATTTATTTTTTTGATGTCAATTATTTCTGATCGTTGCTAAGAACACTCTGCCTTCTACAACACAGCATAAGCAAAAGCTTGAGATAGAGATCTCACTAACTACGGTATGTAAATATTTTTTTGATTTAACATTTTGGAATTTGAATATTTAGTAATCCCTTCTATAACACGGTAGATTTGTAACGTCTTGTAAGAAAATTTTCGTATAATGTAATAAGCCCGTATAACGCACTATGTACAAATTATACATATGTAACTTTTTCGTTAAGGATGGCTTAAATCATATAGTAAAAAAGATAATGTTATGAACGAAATATGTAGCAGCAATGTTCCTACGATTCAAAAACTGGCAACATTTATATAATGAAATAATTTAATTTTAAATTGACACAATGTGCGAAGATACGCAATATTAATGAACTGCATAAATTATTATAATTTCACAGTACAGAAATACGCTGGAAATTCCCGTTTTATACGAAAGATATAACACGTGTTATAAGAGGGACATGAAATCTTGTTATACAAGTATTTCGTTATACAGGGGATTATTGTACCTTTGATTGTAGAGTAAGACGGCAAAGTGAATACGTACGAAATATTTTGTCTAGTTTGTAGTTTGCGAATCGTGTTTATCGAGACAGCATAAATATCGAAAGTAAGCTGACGGGGCCCGTATCCAGGTCAGCGAGCAGCATTAAGGTCTGATTGGTACACCAGCCTCGTGCTCGCTGCGGCCTCTCCACAAATAATTTATTGCTTTGTTTTGATCACGCACACTGACTCATCTCACCATTTAAACCTTAATATTTCTAATTAAATACTTCTATTGTAATCCTCTCACGGTACTATCTATTTTGTGTAATGTTTATTACACTATATATTTACACCAAAGGTCGCTCGGTGGTCGAAACTCTACCGCAAATTGTTACCATATTACCTCATTTCTATATAAGTAGCTCTGTGCGAAAATTTAAAGTTTACCTAATTTGTATCCTCACCCGCATTGGGACAGCGTGGTGGGAGACGATCCAAATTACCCCACAGTTGGAGAGTAGAAGGCTGTATATGCTGTAGAAGAAGCATAATTTTATATATTAATGTCTCTCGTCATGTGAAAGCTTCTTCGGACTATGAGCTCGCGGATCCGGACCCCGCGAACTGAAAAGTGTATATATATATAATATAAGGGAGAGGAGAGAGACGAGGGAAGAGGATTTGGGGAGGGAGTAAGAGGTGGGGAAGAGAAAGGGTGGAGATGATACAATAGATACTTATATATATAAACTTTTTGATAATGTTACCTTTTCTAGGTTCATAGCCTCGCGATTGGATACATGTCTTAAAGCACATGATATTAATTGCTGTTATATTAACAGCACATAAATTGAAAAATTAATTGGTGCAGGCCGGATTCGAACCAGAACCTTCGGAGTGGAAGGTGGGCGTTCAAACCACTAGGCGGCTATTACGACTGTATATATAAATTATGATTAAACACGAGCCATACGTGATAGTAAATGGAGATATAACCTTTGGTGGTGAAGAAAGTGTTACTTTCATCATCTGTACATGGACCTAAAAATACATACTTTTGGGATAATAAATTTTCCCCAAAGGTGCAACTCCCTCCCCCAACCTACTTTAAAATGAATTGAAACGTAAATCCTCATGAATTGGGAGTACGCACTTAGCATGAGCCTGATGACTTCATTATACAACACTTTAATTGGCGTGAACGGTATTATGCGGAAAGTTTCAGAGTAGTCAGAATCTGATGGTGGGGCGGTAAGGGGTCTGAGTGGTCCCTCCACTAAGGGATAGGCAGACTGTTTATGGCTTAATTTATATGTGTAAAGAAATTAAACCACTCAACATCTGTTAGAGAATATATATTAGTTCAGAGTTACATCACTTACACTTAGATTCGTACACCAATAGTAATGTGTCCTCCGTCACTTGCTCACCTCTTGTATACACAATAACTATCTCCAGCCACGTTACATACGGAACTCAATACCTTTTTAATAAATCTAATTACAACACTATCGAGTTAAGTCTTTTAAAATTATTATTAACATTTACAATCACATTACACATGTAAATCTTTAGCATATCGATTCGATTTGACAACAATAACAAATAATATCAATGGAGTTAAATATAAATAACAGTTACATACATAGTTCAAATATATTTATTACTATACATATCTTGGATTGATTAAATTAATGATATATGTAGTATTAAAATAATAGAGATTCTGCCATAAGAAAAATATTTCATATATCTATTACACGTTTACGTAACGACAATAGTCAAGTCAAAAACTCATATTATTTTACATGTTGATTTAACGATTTTTAATATCATTACATATGTGAATTTCTTCTATAGCTCATATATTATGCTGTTTATGAATCAATATCGGTTCGATAAACTATTACTTCACTATTTCAGCGAATAACTTAATCTTTCTAGTTTTATTAATATGTGTGAGGGAGACTGGTGGTAGATCCACCACTGATGATAAGTCACCGTTGTCGGTAGCTATCTAAGTAGGTAACATCGCAGCTCCTATTTCTACCGTCAAATAGTAATATGTAAACATTACTGTGTTGTAGTTTGAAGGGTGCTGTATGCTAGTGAAATAACTGGGGTAATGAGATATATCATCTCACGTCTCAAAGTGATGAGAGCAATGTGGTATAATGTATATCTTAACCAGTGCTGTATTGCTATTGTCGAGTGTAACACTTACTATCAGGTGAAGCTTGTTGAATACATACACTTCTGCTACCATCTCAAAGCTTTAGGATTGCAAATATATATTTTTTTAATTAATAACCATCAGTATGTGTAGGTGTGGTTTGAAGTGGGAATTGGGTCAGTGGGTGCGCCTTGTTCATGTTAATTATGTTTTGTTAATTAAACGAAAGCACTGCTTGGTTTAGTATGTGTTTATGTGTGTGTACAATGAATGACCGGATGGGGCGAGGGGGGGGGGAGTGTTTATGTAATAGAAAATTTTTTTAATTAAACACCACATGCTACTACTATACATTACTACTACATATTAATTGGGAAGCATTAACCCTTAAACGCATATTGTTGCCAAAAGTCTACGAACCAATTTTTGTCATTTTAAAAACTAACGGCTGTGAGAAATGTATCAGAACGTATTTTTATATCATAGCCAAAATCATAACGAAAAATGTTGTTTTGTTTACTTTTATATTTTAATGATTCTTGTTTGTTTATATGTTTTGGGTGAATGTTCATTGTTTGTGGTCTATTTTTTTAAATATTTACTATCTATCGGTGATAAATTGTAAATGGCTTTTGACTTTGTTTAATGTTACAAATTGATGTAAGATATAATAAGCCGTAAGTTATCCTTTAAAAATAAAATAAAAACGTGTAAGAGGTTCTTCAGAAAATAAAATTGGCGGATAATTTGACATAAGCATTGTGAAGGTGGAAAAAGTTGGTTGTATGATAATTTGTGAGTTTTGAATTAAGATTTAGTGAGAATTAATTGCCGAAGAGAGTTAAAAAAAATAACAAATATATTAGACATAAGGTAAGAAATCATTATAACGTTTTTTTAAGCAATTTATCATAAATAATAAATTAATATATTATATATTAATTTATTATTTATGAGTGTGTTTGTATTTGGGTTTTCATCACCTACCTAGATGCGTAGTGTAGCCACATGGCTACACACATGTGTTTTACAAAAATATAGATTTTGTTGAAACCAAGATTTTTTTAATTATTTTTGCCTTTATCTGTGACTATATGTGTAACCTATACTGAAATATTTATTTCATAATTAAATAAAAAAATCATGCATTTAAGGGTTAAATAAAATAATATTTGTGTTTGGAACCGAAGAGCTTTGGTTCACATCCAAAGAGCCGCACGTGGCTTGTGAGCCGCAGGTTTCTTACCCCAGGATTAGGGGTAACAAATAATGAAACCTTCTCAATATAACACTTCTTAGACGGAGCCAATGCCATTTATCGACCAAGATTGCTGACTCCTTGTTGGTGGATGTCATTGTATCTATTAAAACTGTTTATAGAATAAATAAATATCCTAGTGAGAACATTGAAGCATTATTTGATCCAGTTCTTTCTTTCATAGAATAAATAGAAGAAATTGAGAGAAGATGAGAATCTACTTCGTTTTAGTGATGATGGCATTATGTTCCAATCGTATCTTCGTTATCAATTAGTATTGTCCGACCTGATGCCCAGCAGGAGCCTGCCGACACGCGATTAGATAGAGGTTATTAAGTAAATAGAGAGTGAGCAGTACGTGTCGCGGCACGAGATGCTGGTGAGGAGGCACGCTGAGGGTCGGTGGTACCGCGGAGAGTAAATCGAGCTGAATGACCTTAAAATGTTTGTCTATGATTTCGTCAACAAAATCATAGACAATTAGATTTCATGCAATGTATAACACACATTAGATCTCATTAAACCGAAACTCTATTTGCTGATAACAAATATGCCGGAATGCACAAGTTTGTAACTTAATTATATTCCGTGTAAACGCCCGCCCCCGCCTCTCACTCTCCTCTCACTTAACACTATCCGAACGTTACATAAGTATCTGTGTGTCACCAAACCGTTCCGAAAGGTACGTAACATTTATATATATATGTATATTGTGCACTTCAAAATAACCTTTTACCCTACACACCGATCAAGCTTTACCACGGATACGATTCAATTTGTACCAGGTGGTGCGTCAGTGAATGCGCACCGTTCGCACCGCTAGCACAAGCCACGCTCACAGTCCGCTTAAATAATAGCACCTATTGGTGTAATATAGCAACATTTATAAATATACCTTCTCAAACTCTGTGACCTGATTTTTTTTTAAATCGCTTAAGGCAAAGTTACGTCGCTCATCGAGCTGATCATTTTGTTTTTTTTTTTGTTAATTCTAAACCGGTGGTCATCGTCGAGACGTTAAACTACGAATGTTAAAGCTACCCCGTTTTAAAACAATATTCAGAAGATTGGAACACTTTTGCTATGGCAACGTTCATGAAGCGGGTTTTGACTTAACCTAACTGCTTTTATATAAAAAAAAAACCTGTCCATTTGACACGTTGACGCGGGCGCCTTTGAATTCCCGACTGTAGGCCCGTGAGACGGCGTGTTTTTTGTTGTGCAATTAGTAATCGAAAGATCGCCTAAAATTAAAACGGCTATCCGGTTCTAATAGTTGTATGTCGTTGCATATCCCACCGGAGGCGCGCGCCGGCGTCAGCGTGTCAAAGGGAGCATACGGGTGCGTCGTTCCACATGTACATACATATACATCATATACGAACCAAAATCTAGCTCGGTACGTTACGTTATAATTAAATAACTTAACTACAATATACGCGGTGTGGGGCGTGGCGCGAAGCATTCCGCCATCCTGCTCTCCCGTTTCTATAACAACGTATAATAATTGGTCGTCGCGCAGCCTCGCCGTCATTTTGTACGCGGCGGGACTTGACGGCTCCTCACGGGAGACTTATGGCTGAGTGCTCTGCTGCTGGATCTCGATCTTCTCAACCGTCATGTCGGGGTTCATAGCCGTGGCCTCCTATTTGTAGGGTGAAGTGAAGGAAATTAGTCATTGATAAGAGTAATACTAGTATGGTCCCAGAGTGGATTGCCGCTGCCCTGTCGCTGACAGATCCGGGGTATCCCATTCATAACGGATGATGGCTTTCGCGGTAGGTTTAATGGGTAGGGGCCGCCCAGGCCGAGTCCCACACACCCATCCATCCACCCAGGGCACCCGCGGAACGTCCGTAAAAGGACCCCGCGAAAAAAAAAGTGTGTACTGCCGCAGGCTGTTGATATTGATGATGATAAAATGTAATACAGCGTACTTCACTTTTTACTGTAAAACCGAGACAGAAAGTTATATCTAAGGTCGATGAGCACAATTTTATGTTATTACCCTTTTCTCGGTATTCGTTATGCGATTGAAGTATCATTTGTTTTTAGGTGCCCGTATGTATGAATATTTTGTCAATGTAAATTGTAATATCTAATTTTATGGAGTTCATAAAGATACAGTGGTCGTATATGAGTACAAAGTATATATGTACCTGTATAGCCTCGGCAAGCGCCCGGTCATGGTCGATGGGGTCGCCGTCCGACTGTATGGTGATCTTCTGCTCCACACGAGTCTCCACCACCCCGTTGCGCTCCGTCTTGTACTACAGATACAGTTAAACGGCATGAGAAGCATGAGAGAAAGAAATTATAAAGTAATATCTTGGTATTGTATTTGGTCTATTTAAATCAGGTGAACACTTACGGTGATGGTCTCGACGGTTCTAGTTTTAGAGCTGATGGTCTGCGAAGAGACTACTTCGCCCTCCGGCACTCCCTCCACCGTTGTCTCCGTTATCTGTGGCCCCGTGCTCGTCTGGAAATTAAACAAAAATAAATCAGCTTCGGTTTGAAAAGTACGTTTAATTCCTAAAATACGAATGGTTGAAAAATCTGATCAGTGATGGTGGATCCAGCTGCAGTAGGCCATTCACCTTCATGTAAATAGTACGCCGGCCCATCAAAATATATAACTACTTAGAGCAAGAGGTATACGGCAGACTTGTCATCTTCAAACGTTCACTTATAAGAAGTATCTGTCACCAGTAAACAAACAGTATTATCTCACCCTGGCGGTTGTGCCGTGGACCATGCTGCCGAACGGTGCGTTGCCCATAACTGTGCTGGTGGTGGTCGTCGTATAAGAGCCCGGCTCCTGCGTAAGCACACATATTTTACTTATCATAAACACTTCCTAGTAACCGCACAAGATTCGATCAATTCTAAGTATACTTATAAAGAAAACCATTTTGATAGACCATTTAAAATATTCATCTATATTTTTCATTTCAATTATTTCAGTTAAGTGATACGTCCGCTCAATAATGTGACGGTAATTAGGATGTATTGTACTTTTCACCTTAAGATGAGAGATGTTAAATCTCGTTAGTAACTTTACTAACTACGAGTGTGGTGTTTTTCCAATCGGAATATAGCAATGTTTGTACATTACTGTCTTCGGATGAAATCCAGGTAGAACGATATCAGAAGTGTTTGGCCATCAGTATGAAAATGAACAATTTCCTCTTACCTTTGAATCATGATGAGCTACCTTACTATGAATTGAATGTAACTAGTAATAACAGTGTACGGAACTACAAGTATAAGAGTTATCGAACAAGGCACAATGCAAACACATTCTCTATATCTAACGTCTCATGCAAACGGGAGATGCATCTCATGACCAGTTTAAAGGCGACGTCCGCTTCTGCGAACTGCGCCGTTAAACTCATATCACTTGACTTTAGCATCGGCCGTAACAAAACATATTGATTTATAAGTAAAATTATTGCTTATTTAAAGTCTTGTGTACGGCTGAAACACTAAAATCTGTGTGTTAAGTGTAACAAAGTTTCGCATTCCAATCTAATTCATGCCACGAGCAAACCGACGGGGACTCGGTTCATACAGTACGATGATGCTCACTCGCGGGCACCGCTCACATCAGCGCGGCGGCAGCACTCCCTACAACCTGCAGGATCATTAGTTACACCATGAAGGTTGAGCAATGCTCGCTAGCATCACCTCACATATAGAAAGGATTCATCTCTGTATAAACATTTATATTGAGAAATATAACGTAATTCATCCATCCCCTTTCCATCACCAGACGACAAGGCGCACGGCGAGACTCCATCCTTATGTTGTAAACATCCCCAGTTTACGCAC
>DWLS01006485.1:0-11577 GCA_018246255.1 Pachliopta kotzebuea | reverse complement strand
ACTTTAAAATAAAATATTATTAATTAAATGAATAACTTAATAGTACATGAGTTTTGTATCATTACAAAGAAATTTATTTAAAATTTCTATTAATTCACTTGAAATTAGACATAACAAAATACTTTATAATTATAAAGCCCTACATAACTTTTTTTGTTCAATAATTGTTAATTTAACTTACCATATCACTGCGTACTTGACATCCCATTGGGAATCCAATACTACAATACACCTTTCCATCCTCATTAACCAAATAACACCAAGTCACTGGCATATTATCTAAAATCCAGTGATGTTGATAATACAAAGCCATCCCCATTTTGAGGAGGTTTAACTTCTTTATTGAATCAGGATCAGTACCCTTATAAGATTTGGTGCATACAGCTTTACATTCAACATTTTCAAGAAATTTAAGCTTATAAGGACTAGGCCTTATTCTTTCTCCAAAAACAACTTGTCCAAGATTTTCAACCGGAGATTGTGTTTCATCAGATAGGCAAAAGTCAAAGTGATGATATTCAAAAGGAATAACAGACTCCTCTGTGTTAAGCCTATTAACAAACAGAGGAATTTCGTTCTGAAAATAATAGTATTTTTAATTAAAGACCCATAAATAAATTTTCATATTCATACACGAATTTTGATATTAAAAATACAAGATACTAAACTGTAGCAGTGAAATTATTTTAAAAGAATATTATACAAGGCTTGGCAGGTTTGAAGTAAAGTAAATTAGTCCAATCAATCGTCGAAATTTATCGAACAATCTTATCAATACATATGTATATTGTTAAGTATAATAAAAACTACATCGGCTTATAAAGGTATATGTTCTTGAAAACCAAGACGAGAGTACAGTTTACTTACTTTACATGATTTCCCACTGTCTTCACCAGCTTTACAGTAGTTTACAGGAGCTAAGCCGGGTAAATAAAATGCCTGGCTAGATGTCAAAAACATTAATGCGCATAGCACATACGACGGCAAAGCCATGACGTGAATTGTATGCTGTTACTCAGAAAATACTAATTCCCAACTATCATAAATCGTACGAATAAAGGAATGAATCCCTCATAATCTATAAAAACTACACCACTAAAACTGAAACAATTTTTTTCTCAATATTAACAAATTTTCAGGCAACCAATCCCATCAAAATTACACTTGGTTGGATCGAAAACGTCACCAATAAAATGTAGATAATATAGTAACAACTACACATTTTTTTAATGGTAACATTTGTATAATAGTACTTTTGTAAAACTGTTCTCTGTACAAGAAACTACAATATTTAGCTAGAAATTTTGAATTAATTACATCACCATATAAATTTTTAACGATTACAAGTAAAGGTTTCTAAATTAACGTAAACGTTTATCAAGTATGAATATACATGAGTTATTTAACAAGAGTAAATTTTTAATTATTCTGATTTTTAAGAGTATATCCCTGGTACAAAAACTTAAATATTTATTTACACGATAAATACATTATGAGATTTATTGAGAACTTTTACTCTGTTGCGTATATATATATAAATATTTTAAATAAGCTCTCCTTTTATTAATTTTTTTCCTGTTGTAAATAAGAAATTTTGAACACATAAATGGCGAAAAAAAAGTTGATGAATTTTTTTAGGTGCATATTTGCGTCCAATCTACATAGGTTACAACGATTATTGTTTGCTGCCATGAATATATAATCATTAAAAGATCTAATTATAACATTTTTCCTGGTCATTATTATATCGTCATCAGCAGATAGACGTCCATTGCTGGACATAAGCTTCCCCCAATAATGGGGGATTTGGGCTATATACCACCACGCTGGTCCAATACAGGTTGTTGGGGAGCCGGAGCCGCGTTTGTTGATTAGCAAAGTGCAGCAGCAGGTAAGGTTGGTTTGGGTCTCACAAGTTGTTGTGGGGAACCCTTTACATCCCTACCTTTACTATAATAAACCGAAAAAATGTAGTATTTAAATACTACTGATTATTAAAAGAATGTTATTCTTGCTAATGTGGCTTGACCAATAACACTTAAAGTTAGCAATCCAGATAAGCTTTTAGTTGCTTATGTAATATTATATTGTTATAAAAAAATAAAAATACAACTTAAATGTATCACTTTATTACAATATTTACACAACCATCGTGCAGTTATATACATAAAAAAACCTTAGACGTACATAATAACCTGTTTGAGTTAATTATAAATATTAAAGGCGAACATATGAGAACTAATTGTGCGGTAGATGACGACGTCTCACTAAGTTTTTTTCGTCTACTAGTGCGGCGGTATCTTTATCGAGTTCGATAGACCGCACAAAAGCTGAAATAAGACCCAGAGCTGCTGGTGGCTGGTCGCTGGGCACCATATGTCCAGCACCGCGGATCATTACTTCGGTTAAATTTCCGGCTCTCTTATAATATCTGAAATTCAATCGTAATGAATATTTATTTATACACATCGTGTAAAGGTCGATTTAATGCCTTTGGCATTCTTTGCCCGTCTACCTTGGGTAATGCAAAGAAATCATGAAGTAAGTTACAAGATTAAACTAAAAGCAGAATAATAACGAAATATATATCAACAAATTATACATTTTAAAGATTTACGTTAATTATTTTTATGTGGCGGTATTATACAATAAAAAGTTGTAAGCAGCAAAATAGATCCATTAACTGTAAAATTATGCCGAATGCTTTTTGATTTGAGAAGCTACTGTTTGCCTTTAATATCTCACTGTGATAGATTTTGAACTTTGTTCTCTTAGGTATGATTATCGGAACTAAGCAATGGCACACAAGAGTACAGATTAGAAAAATGTGTCGGATAGTTCGCCAGGCAGATTAATAAAAGGACTCTACATATATCGAAGATCCTCCATTTTCTCAGCCCTATTTTACTGAACAAGCGGTTTGGCCACTTCGCAACGAATACAACAAAAAAGATATTTGAATTCGGTCTGTTCTATGCTATAGTTACAATATTAAACATGGTTTAACGCCCACAGGCGCCATTAATTTTATTAATTATTTGTATTAATTAATATCGTTTTTTTTATAAATGATCTTACCCAGCGACTTTGCCGTCGTGGTACCACGGCATTCTCTTCGCCATTTTAAAGTCAGATGTGCCAGAAAAGGATAGTGAGTTATAAGTGTTTACTGATGGATGGTATGCCACGATGATGTCCAAATGACCGCTGAAAAAATTTATAAATATTACTATTTTAGTTATTTCCATGATATCAAAAAAGTAATATTTAGTAGGTTTTTTTATTCACTTTGAATTTAATTGTTTTCACATGTCCATAAAAACGTACATAGCAATGTATATTATTTCTAATAAAAACGAAACTTTTTAATCAATTACTTAGTAAATTAAAGGTATATATAGGTATATACATAATTAACAAAATTTTAAAAAACGGCGCTAGTGAAAGATATTGAATAATGAACAGAGCAACAACCGCAACGCTTCCATACTAAAACAGCAAACAGTTTTACCAGTAATGATATTTCGGAAAATTTATCTTTACAGGCAAGTATGATAGTTAGATATGGAAGCCTAAGATAGTGATTCGACCCTGTTAAAGGTGATACGGACGCCTGCATATGACGCTATAAAAAGCAGGTTTTTAAAAAAGATGACTGCGCTCCTGAGCACTGAAAAAGCAACTTATAGATATAAACATATGAAAATGGTGACTTACTTGTAAATCATTACTCTATAATTCTCTAATAGTTCTTCTAACCAGGGTTTGGCGCTGCCCATAAAGTCCGGAACCAACTTCCTATAAACGACTCCAATAGATGTGAAATTGGTGTTGCCAACGTGAAGTGCTCTGCGGACGTCGTCCCGTTGGATAAAATCCACATAACTTCCCTCAATACTTACATCGTCTTGTAGGTAGTTGTACAAGTTTGAAAGCCTCGCCTCAGAGATGAACATTTGGAGAAGATAGTTGTAGTACTGGAGAAGAATGGTAATTTAAAGAACATTTTTTTATTACAATGAAGAACGACGAAGTGACGAAACGGGTAAAACGATCACCTAGTGGTTAGTATAATATCCGTACGAAACAGTTAGGCGCTAGTTTAGTGCGCTGCTGTATGGCGGCAGAAATAGAAACTGCGGTGGTACGTAAATGGTCTCTAGCAGCAGTGACTTACCTCATTAATGTACCTTCATCACAGCCCATAAACTCCCACTGCTGAACATATGCCTCCCACAAACACCTCCACTCCAATGAGATCCAATCCAATAAATCCACCTTAATATTTCATAATATATTTATAATGAATACCATGTAGTGAAGGTTATTTTAGAAAATGCTATAGGAATGTATACAAAATCGTATCACACACACAAACACCAATTTAGCGTAACTTATATTTCATCCATTATCACTTCACTTACTCATTTTCCACAACTCATCAACATTACTGTAAGTTTCAATATATGTATTATTTTAATAGTCATTGTTATTTTGATTCTAATGTATATGTTGTTTGTACACCTGCTTTCAATATCTCATCTGTTGCTAAGGATTACTGGCAGAAAACATCACCTAGCCTTTAAGACAGTAACTGCGTACCTTTATGAATGGTAAGTTTTAAAGTATATACATATCTTACCGCGTAAGCTTTAAGCATTTCTCCGTTGTTAATAAATTGTGTGACAGCAGTCTCGAGGTGATTCATGGCGTCAGCCACTTTATCATCCAACAAACCGACCTCCCGCGCAAAGTAGCTGTATCGCTGTAGTGTTAAAGGGTCGATAAAACCGTTACCAATTGCTAGATTCTGGAATAGAATCAATATAATACATTACAAATTTTTTCATGTCTCAAAAGACAATTCTTGGACAATTTAGAATAATTTCTGGAAACATAGGAATGATAATACTCTATCAACGGTATATTTGATGGCCTGATGGCATACAAAATCTTAGTCTAATTTAAGTTATGTCGATGATATTGTTTTTATAACTAAGTTATTTATAGATAACAATCTATAAATACCTTAGTAATAAAAAGAGTCCACATAATGTTCCCCCTCACACATACACACATATCCACGAAAGCTGCAGTTTCTGGATCAAGTCGCTTTTCTCACGATATTTTCCTTCACCTGTAGCTCAATTTCAGAATAAACCCATCCCCGTCAGCCATCCCTACTTAGCACACACATGCACAAATAAGATTTTATGGAAATTCAGTTTATGACTATTGTCGGAAACCAATAGTGTCGTTGTCCTCTTTTACTACTTACTCTCATATATTTATGTACATTACCTGTAGGTTAATTGGCTCGTCTTCTCCTCGGTGCCAAAGGATTTGAACCGCCAACGACGGTATATGCTTCCCTGCGTATGATTCTCCCGCCAAAGTCAGAGGAGCTTTCCGCAGTTCCGGAAACAAAGTCAGGAACTGTTGCAAAGCTGTGTACAGATTTTCACCGATCTGTCGTAACGGTGATGCGGTATTTATAAACCATATTTCATATTTGTGATTAATTATTTATGTAAAAGTAAAGTTCTTCCTTAAAAAATACTGTACTAATCCTTTTAAAACATTACTGTGCTAAAATAATAAATATCATTATCATCAGTCGACAGAGGCCCATTTCTGGACACAAACCTCTGGAAATATTGAAAAAAATATATAATTCAACAAAATATATTATATCCCAATGTCCTTCAAAAGTTATGTACAACCAAAGTTGACAATATACACTAACTTCTTTCTGTTAATAAAAGTTTTAAATTAAAAAAAATCGTACTGCATTTTAATTTCTCCAACAGTGATTATATTTGAAGGACATTGATGATAAATAATAAGCGTATTTGAAAAATTTAAAATATGGAAAGTTATTTAATAGAAACGCACCGTAGTCTGGTTTGTGGCATAACCGCGATCATCGTCTGTGAAACTGAAGCCCGTTCCCACTGGGTTATCGATGAACAGAAGCGAATGATTTTTGCCCCAAGAGTATTTAATTTCTACAAAAATAATAATTTAAATTAGCATTGATAAGTTGTTATCCTAAAATTATTGAAAAGAAAGCATAGAAAACTAGTTTTACATAAATAAAGTTTCGTGGGTTATCTTACAGGTTATAGGTAATGCGGTGAAACTAGCGATAAAAACTGGTGGTAGATCTTCGTTGACATAAACCGTATAAGTTATTACCACAATGCCAATTTATAGTGTGAAAACATTACTTTTATTCGATTTGAATAGTGTACAACACCAGGGCTGTCTTGTGTCTCAAAGCGATATGGACAATGTAGTGCAGCGTATGTCATCCTAACTAATGAAAGAATCGATCTATTTGGAGAAAATCTGGATATATCTAAAAATAGCAAATAATAAGTGGACAGTTTATTTACCTTCTAAATTATTATTTTCCGAGACACGGAACGGACCTATCTCAGTAAATAGGCCGTAGAGTGAAGAGGCTCCCGGTCCCCCCTGCAACCAGATTATCCAAGGCGTCTCTTCTACTGGTTTGTCTGCTATAGGGAAGTACCAAAACCATAGATTCGAATTATACTCCTTGTTCACCTGTAATAACCATAAGAATAGAATTATTTTGCCCCTTTTTTAATACACAGGTGTGAACAAGTATTGCCATTCAAGATTATGACCAAAGTTGCTATTAACCCTTGATATAACCGTAAAGGTAAAATCAAATTATACAGAATATTCGAAATTTACATGTACCGATCGATGGAGACGTCGGTCGTCGACACTAATTATCTGAGTAACATACACATTTGCAAATCAAATATTATTTACATATTGTAAAACTTTACTGCATTTAATATCATTTACTTTTATGATAGAAACTAGGTCAAGAAATTGCTTCCGGGTAGACAACTTGTATGAAAGTAGAGAAATGGAAATTTTTCCCGGCTTATAGACTTTATACTATAGTTTTTGTTTACATGTCAATCTTGTTTATATCAGATAGTTTGGACAATGGACCAAGAAAATAACTACTTGAGGACGTGACGAAAATGCCTGAGATTTTATTGCGTTTGTATGAGTTACAAGAAAAATGTTTTAATGATAATCACTGTTCATCGTTGCCATAAAATTCTTCTAGTCGTATCAATTAACACGAGGTGACCTTTTTGTTTGTCTCCCTGAATTAAAAAAAAATGTTTGGTCGACAACCCAAAGTGCAATTAAAGCAAGATTTTGTGTCTACAGATGTTATATATCTACTTATAATTATGTGTTCAATTCAGATTACGTAAGGTTGAGTGGTGCGATGTACTGTATGGGTAATTGATGGTTGTTACGTGTTGGCACACTATTTCGCTTAGATAGGAAATTGCAAGTAAAGTCCCACGCTCTCGAGGTCGAGCCAACATGTGTGCCCCCAATGCAACGTAGCCGCAGCCGCAGCCGCTTGCAGCGCATCCAATCCAAGCCAATCCGATCCAATCATTACATCTACCAGTCCCTTTCGATATATTATAACCACTACCATTACTATCGCAAACACTTTGCAGTATAAATAAGATTTCCAAAATAACGTCTGGGGTACTATTGCGCTTTCTTAGTAAATTATACCTGAATATTTACCTTTATTATGTTCGAGTGTACACTATTTTTTTGTGTTAAACAGATATGAACTATTAGTGTATTAATCATTTCTAATTAGACGTAACTAAAACGTTTTAACAAGAACAAAAGATGACAGATCCATAAGAGAAATCTTTAACTCACAGTTAAGTATCCCGCGTAACTTTCCATGTCAGGCAACGTGTACCCGGGATCAACAAAAGCGGCCTTCTTTGCCTCATCCAATTTCTTCTCCTCGATGTACGGCGTAAGGAGCAAGGGTTCACCAGCGTCGTATCCGGCTCTCACACGGCCGCTCTGATACGTACTCTCCATGAATGTTAAGATTGGCTCTGGAGCCTCTCCCGGAGGCAGATCCGGCAGTAAGTAATGCTCCGTACATATTATGAACTGCGTTATACTACAAAATAAGAAAATATTATATTTTATATCAATAGTTTACGAGAAAGAATGTTAAGGTTAATTTATCTAGAGTAATTTGTTGTTTAATTTGAGATTTTTAAGTTAAACTTTATAAATTACTCAAGTTTTTAATTGAAATATCATTTTTTAATTATGGCTTTGTGTATGGGAGATAAGAAATGTAAATAAAATTAAAATACACTAACGACAAGAGAATGGTCCATCGCGGAATCATTACGACGCTCGAATGTTGGGAGACTGGGTACAGTGCGATGCTCTCTTCACACAGATCTTCCGAAGCGGAATGGAACGGGAGTACTAGCGACGGAAACCTTGTATACCCCCGCGGCTCGCTCGTACTTGCGTCTTGAACTTGGATTTATCTCCATCTTAAATACAGGGTGTCCGGTTTTACTTGTTTACTAGCCGATGCCGTTAAAACGTTGATGATCAGAAATAGATACCGCCTTTTGAAATAAAATTTTCACGACCGCTGGGATTTACCAACATTTTAACTCTAATATACAGCCGTAACATATAAGCAAATTTGCTGATTATCTGTGTTCTTAGTTTTTTACTGTAATTCACTCTGAGATATTTCTCATTAAACTAATGAAAAGGAATTATGTTAGCCTTGTATTTATTAATAAACATAGATGTTTTATTTTAATTCACATCGAAATGTATTTGTAACGGTACAAATGCTTTTAATATGTAAGTAGGTTATACAAGTTTAATGGAATTACTAAATAATAAATGTTCTTTAACATTTCCTGTTCGGTGGCCAGTTTACGACGCGACGATGGAATCAACCTGTATACTGCCGGAGAACAGGTATGGGGTACCAATGACCTGTTTAGCATAAACCCGCTCCCACGCTCCCGACATTCGCGATAGATTCTTGCACGCTCTTAAAATGTGATTTGCTCTATATTTAGGATGTGTTGTAAAACAAACATCGACGCGGTATAGTTGAGACGTGAATGCGGTCGATAATAGCATAATAGCATTATGGGTCCGACTTTACTTTACTACACGTAATTATAATTTCCCACGGTCCGGGTTTTTTTCGGAGCGTAAAATTGACATTCAGAGCCCGTCTTGATGCCCCATGATCCATTTAAGACGTGAATTGGAAATTTTACAAAAGGCCCATGCGAATACGCTTATTATTTTTTATAAGCAATTTGTCATTCTGAGTTTGAAATTTATTATAGCAGAATTAACGCATGAGAAAAATGTAAGGCGATGGTGATTTAAAAATGTTTTCATAGTTTACAATGAATACATACAAAATTTGTAATGTTTCAAACTTGATATGTTTTGTTTCTATTAAAAAGATTTGAGTTCACTAGGCGAAAAATACCAATATTGCATCGTGTTCAGACGGTGAAATATAAATTTGTTTATTACTGCGGAGAGTTGATTTTATAAATTTTATTGAAAATGATATTTAAAAAACTTTTGTCGAATAATTTGAATTGCATACTTGTCTTCTTAGTTTAAGGAATGTTAAAGTTTAAATACATAAATTACGAATTTAGTGGTAAGTTATCATTTTAAAGCAAAGAGAAATAAAAATTACTTATAAGATCAATAACCGAAACGTCCACAAAAAGAAAAATGTCTGGATTATGGAATGGTCGGTTCAATAACATTCGTTGAACATTTTTTCTTATTTTGCTTCGATGTTTCTAAGAAAAGGTTTATTCTGTACTTGGATATTTTTCCGACGAAACGACAGGACCAGTAAGATGTAGAAGTAATGGTAAGTGATTCGTTTAGGTTAGGTCGATAAACACTGCTCCTGGTTATCTTCATCATCATACAGCTCCATTAAAAGCAGAACACATTAATTAGTCTTTACACATTACTTTTTGGTGGCAGAAATGAGCACTGTAGTGTACTAACCTAGATAGTCTCCTGCAACAGATTTCTACCACCAGCAAAAAATTGCTCAGCAATCTTTTAAGTGTATCATCATCAGCTGATAAATGTCTCCTGCTGGATATAGTCCTTCCCCAATGATTTCTACTTCAATCGGTCCTGCGTTGTCAGTGTATTTGGATAAATTATATATCAATATATATTTATTTTTAATAATATAACTGTATTTTCATTATATACGCACTTAATTTATAATCTACGGCGGCCTTGTAGTGCGTGAATCATTTTCCCAACTAGTGTACGTATATTTATTATTTACATCTGACACTAATATGGGCTACATTGGGAAGGAATACAGTTCAGTTTATCTTATAATAAATGGTTTCATTTTAAATAACTTAAATATAATGACTTCAAATATTACTTATTTAAAAACCTACACTTGAACGAGCTTCATCGCTTTAATTAAGTTATTATCCCTTTCGACTTCAAGACACAGTGAGCTCTGCTTATATCGGATATCAAATAGTAAACTCAATCCAATCTTAGTTCCCACGTGACCATAGCTGCTGCAAAGCGGTCAAAAGGTCTAGAAAATAAATAAACACGTTAAAATTGGTAAAACGTTAGTTTTATTAAACCTTAAATCTAAACTGTTTTATATTAATACGTTTACATAATTTTTAATAACAAAATTTTTTCATAGTATTTAAACTGTACCTAAGGAATTTATAATATTTATAAGTTTTGTGTGCGATGATGGCTGATAAACGCAACTAAATAGTTTGGATTATATTTATATTAATAGATTAAAAGTTACTACATACAGATTACACTTATTTTTACCATATTTTATCTTTTTTTATTTACATAAGGTACCTGCCTATACGTACCCCCTAGTACCTGCCAAACCCGTTTTAATTGTAAAGTTGTTAATGTTAATATTTTTTTTCCTAAAAAATAATAGTTGTTAATAATTTAGAAGGACCTTACTTTATGAAAGACCAAAAAGCCTTTACTTAATTACCAACATAAATATAAAAAAAATTATCAAAGAATTTAAATTCAGAGTATATAAATAAATGACAAATCGTCTAGTATTCTCCGCGGCTACTTGGATCTACGTCTGATAAATTTATCTAGATCCAGATTGTCATTGTGATTTCGTCTCAGGTTCATAGCTGTCTACTTATTGTCAGCGGGGAAGCATGTAGCGACTGCTTGATTAATATTTTAACGAAGTTTTTTTTGTGTTATTTTTTTAAAATAAACTCAATCTTTTATTTTAGATACACGGTAATTTTTATTTATCTTATTTTCAGTCAAAAATCAATAAAAAACATAATTTTCGAATATACTGTCATACCTATCAGTTTTAATTCGGTTTTGTACGTTTGAAAAATTACCTTATACAATGATTTTTTTATTATGAATTTCAAGGTAAAGAAACTCTTCTTTAAAAAAAAAATGCTGCTCAAATATATTATGCTTATTATTTTCAGTTTAAAATTCAGCTTTTTTAATTAATAAATACGATATATGGAGACGAGCCTGTCCGGCACATTGAGGGCGTACAGCTTGTATACTAAGCCGTCATGCCAGACCTTGTCGAAGGCCTTCGCCACGTCGAAGAAAAGAGCGAGCGTGTCGTGTGGCCTTTTACGCGTGAATCCCGCGAGGGCGTGT
>DWLS01006484.1:0-11577 GCA_018246255.1 Pachliopta kotzebuea | reverse complement strand
AGAAAATAATTTTTGAATAAAATAACCAACTACCGATAACACGTCTGTACTAGTCATGAACTGACAGCGCACTGTGAAGTAATAAGGTAATTAATGTTTAATTTAATTTCGCAGGTGGTATGATGGTGAAGCCTACGTAGCGGTTATTAATTTCAGAGATGAAATTTACAATTTAGACCTGACCTACTTTGAAAATGTCATAGGGCAGTTGGAAGTCGTCGTTAGCGGCGCACAGTCCTCGAAGAACACAGGGTAAATAAAACTGTATATATATTCTTGCATTCGGTAGATATTTCTTAATAACAATGTTGGTGTAAATTAGTGTCGTAATGAAGTAGGTATGAACCATAAAATTGCTCTTTATATCCAAAACCTTGTTTTAAAAAAATTGGTCGCTCTAATCACAAACTATAGCAATGCCTTTATGAACATGTTTTATAAATACTTATACTATGTCAAGAGCATATACATAAAACAGTATAGTAATAAGTCTAACGCTAAATTTTCATTAATCAATTTATGAAACAACATAGCTTTTTTGTAGTTTTCATTTTCGCTGTGAGGGGGAGGGGGGAAAGATTTGATACTAATTACTATAGTCCTGAAGATTAGTGCTGTGTTAGAAGTTAGACAAAGCCGCTCTTTTCCTGAGAATCCCCTACATGCCCCATAGTCACCTTTTTTAACAGAGTTGTATGGCAGAAATAGCTAATTTAACTGGTAATTTACGCTTGTATAAATCGCAATATTTACTTAATGCCAGAGAATATTGAATATTTAATTATTAATGAACTAGAGTTCATTAGTAATGAAATATTTTGCTTTCGCAACTGCTGAAATAATGAAATTTATATAGCTTAACAAATTCACGTAATTTAGTTAAATACACGCAGATATTCACGCTTACGCTTATTTTGTACAAACACCACAAATTGTGGTTTTGAGCATAGTTGTAAGTTATTCAAACCGCCGTGGAATTTTTTGCAAAGAAAATCTGAGGGCTTTGTGTATTAATACCTAAAGTAATAAAAAGGAAATTGTCTTAATATACTTTTTACAACATCCACATCAGGAGTTCACTTTGTTTCAGACAAGTTCCATCTTAAAAGTTGTCTAGAAGAAATCGTGTTGAAACCGCCCAGTAATTGATCAATCGTATATTAAAACTATCACCTTTTTTTCAGGGACCTCGTGGAATCAGACAACGTTCAAATAGAAGGTTACGAATCGTTAGTGCTGAAAGTTGTTCAATGAAATAGTGCCGTTAGTACAAAATAAATAAATATCACAAAGACATAATTAATTTTATTATTTTCTCTATCTCCAGTGTTGTTCAGTTGTTGTTGTTAAACTAAAATACAGAAAGTGTAATATTAAAATGAAATTACTACTAACTTTAAGCAAAGATATAAAATTTATTGCAAAAATTCAACTTTAAAACTTTCAAAATTGAAAAGTACGATCGAGGAGAATTTATACTCCGCGGACCTTCTAAAGCACAGGTGCTGGATAGATTTTAAAAAATTTCTGAACTTAAAATGGCGAAGAAAAAGTCTTTTTTATTCTACAAGGCGACTAGACGGGTAAGGGGTTCACCTGATGGTAAGTGATAAATTTGTCCATAACAACGTGGCGCTGCTTAAGATGGTGTACACAGCATCATAATGCGCTTGTCGTCTTGAGACATAAGTTGTTAAGTCTCGTTACCTCAGTAATTTCACACAATACTGTTCGACGGCAGAAATAAAAAGAAGTCTAGTTAGAATAATTAAATAAATATTAGTATATTCTAATAAGGGTTGTATAATTAGTTGATTATTTTGTCTGTTAGAGTATTTATATTTTAACTAGTACTAAATTTTTAAAGCTCTAGCAATCGTATCACTGCCAATTAAACATCCTAAATGGCACTAACACAAAGCTGTTAATTTGTTAATTCTCTAATGTTTGTATTAATATTAGATTAAAAAGTGGATATTATAATACTTCATTATTAATATTTAACATGTTCAAAGACACAGAGGATATATTCAACGACTGAAACTACATTTGTGTTTGAGAATTATTCACGAAATATATGAAGGGTTGATTTAATAATTTATAGTTGAAGGGTTTGCATCAGCAATCATGCTAAGTAATATTAAATTACGATGAAACTTAGAAGCTAAAAACACAAAGATACAACGATGTTATCACATTTTTTTTAATTAGTTTGTCTTAAAGTTGGCGACCCATTTATACATCAAAAGCAGTTATATCTTTTTAATATTTACACTCGCTTAGTAAAGATGAATAATGTAATCTTAATAAATAATTATTACTAGATATTTACAAGTGTGTTTTTAACTAGCTAGTTTTTATGTAAAAGAACGATTTCTTAAACGTTATGAGCAAACTTGTAATAGTGCACGGCGATTGATGAATGGTATGTGTTAACGCCAATTGAACTGCATTCCTTTACCGTCGCATTGAAAAGGCATAATTAAAAATATATTATCATTCATTACCATTCGTTAAAGTTAAAAGACTAGTCAGGCATTAACAAATTGCCAATTGACACTCATACAGCGCTGATAGATTGCCAAGTTGGATGTGAGGTATGTTTATAAATTGTGACATTAATGTCGGCGATCGCTATATTCCCGTTCTCAAGAAAAAAGTATTGCAAATCAGATAGAATCTCATAATCTAAGATCAATCGATTAATTTATGTAAATGCTGTTAATTTGTTTCCGGTGGTCCCTGGTCTGATACCTAGATATTTTTTTGATGAAATTCGGTTGCTATAAAGATAGTAACGATCTCACGATCTGAAGACTATTTTACTACACGAAGCGACGAGTTGAATTAGGTGTTCACCTGATTATATTACGCCTGGTATAATAACAAGGTGTTTGTTACGATGATACTACTCGATATTTGTTGATTGTAGTCGTCGCTTCAGGACACAAAATGTAGTCTTATTACCACAGTAATTTTATTAGCTACAACGCTTTCCAAACGCTAAACACTTTAAACAAGTTACTGCTCGGTGGCAGAAATAAGTCTTACGCAGTACAGTACTATTACCAGATGAAGAACATCCTGTTCGAATTAATTCTTCTTCGTATTAAAGAAATTCTTTATGTAAGGTTAGGGGCCATATTAAATTTTTAATTCTAAGTTACTGACAACCAACTTCCGCTAGTTGTAGCGACATCTTAAGAAAACATTACTAACATCTCTCTAGTCATCAACAACAGAGCTATAATATTTATAATTCGAAATGTACTTCCTTAAACGTGGAAACTGTTTAAGATTAAGTTCACGTAACTTACATCACATTCACATTAAAGTAGAAACTTAATACCATATAAAAGAAAATCAAAAGCTCTTTTTAAAAATAATACACTCTATTCCGCCGATATTTTCAAAGCATAATAACTCGTTTGATAAAGTTGCCAAGATAGAAAGTACCTTGTTAATAATTGTTTTTTAGGTTAAAGCGACATCCCTCAATTGGAAGCATTGTACTGTGAAGCGCCTTAATAAAATGAAAGCAAGCGTGCGGCGTTATGATATTCAACTCAAAGGTCTTGTTAGGCGTGAAGTGTATAAAATTAGCACGTTTTCTTTTTATTAGATTATCTAAAAACTGTTTCGATACACTACTGTAAGTGTATCGATATAGTTTTGTTATTAAATACAAAAATATAAGCATGAAAATCTAATATTTCTAAAGTATAATGAATGGCATACCTTCAGAGTGATAATGTTACTTTTTGGTTTTAGTAAGATAAACTTATTTACTATAAGAAGGTGAATATTACTGTATTTAGTATCGCCAATAATCAAGGGACTTCCGGATGTTAAGTACACCCATCACTTTACTACTTAAAAGTAAAATTGGTTCTTTAAACTATTCTTAAAATCTTAGGTTATTCTAATCATACCTATAGTAGAGGTTTGACAATGAGATTAGTTACTTTAGAGATCTAATTGAATTTTTATTAACAGTAAAATATTAAGATTACTGTTCAGCAGTTGCAATAACGTTCAACTGTAAAACGTGTGTGGTGTGTGGTGGCATTTAAATTCCGTCATTTTACGAGTGCGCCACAAAGGACAGTAACAACATCGCAAAGCCAAGTACGTACTTATAGCCAAATAGCTGCGCAACTCCAATCTATCTGGAAACCACGGGGCCATAAAAGCAGCTTCACCGGCCACTTGCTTTAATAAAAACTAATCGTAATAAGAAAATAGCAGTAAGAGAGACTTTTAGGGAACATAATAAAACAAGTTATAGTAAAACATAATCATAAATTTATTCGTTAAGTAATAAAGATAATGTACACTAACACAAATAGTAATTATAATTATCGATTGAGTACATAGACAATGCCAAATCATCATCAGCAACTGATAGTCGTCCTCTTCTGGAATAAGCCTTCAATAATACAGGGATTAGGGCTGTGACCCATCACCCTGGCCCAATGCGGCTTGGTTGGGAACCAAAGCCTCGATTATTGGTTAGCGAGGTATACCACGAGCAGGTAAGATTGGCTTGGGTCCCGTTGTTGCGTAGTACTTCTTACATCCCACAACGCTAAATAACTTATTAAAAAGAACATCTTGAAAATTGTTGATTTTTTACTGATGGTAAGTTTGTTGCTAGAAACCGTTTAGGTAGATACCACTGCAGCTCCTATTGTAGCCGATAAACTTTACTGTGCCAACATTCATTGGGTTTCGGGTTTTTCTTTTTTTATATAGTTTTCCTTTCCTTGGTCAATGTGGGACTAGGCTCGTTTATATAATTTTATTTATTTCTATTATATCCTATCATTCTATTTCCTTCTTTCATTCTCTCAGTCATCCATTCTTCATTTTCCTTACCAACACCGCTTACACTTTCTTTATACATATTTATTTAACCTTTTTGCTGGGTTCCGGTTTGAAGGTCGTAAGCTGATATTAGTGCCGTAACGAGGCTTAACTTCTGTGGTCCTGTGTTCGTCACACTGTCAAAGGAGGGCCTTTAACCACGTAAGCGGAGCGGAGGTTCACTTACGTCAACTGCTTTAATTCGCAGTACGTAATGTTTTTACAATGAAGCGTCTTGCGTTTGCTATGTTTAAAATATGACGTCAATCACCAAACGTATCTAACTGCAATAATTCTTTGTGCAGTTGCAGTAATGACGTCAAACTGATGCTGCGGATGAGTAACATTCTTATATGAGTAGTTAACAAGGCTTTTAGGTGATACGACGATTTAAAATTTTGAAGATAATTATATTAGTAGATCATAAGATGAAAAATAGTGCTATGAATAAAAAAGAAAATATACATTTTATTTTTATTCTACGAGTCGACGAAACAAGCAAGGTGTTCACCTGATGGTAAGTGGTACTCTTATCCATAACAACGAGCGCACTGCGGTGATGTGTATACAAGGTCAAGATTGTATACACAGTACCGCAGTGCGCTGGTTACTTTAAGAAGTAGGATGTTAAGTGTCATTACCCCAGTAATTTGACTAGTATACAAGACCCTTCAAACCGGAACACAGTTATGTTTACGCATTACTATTTGGTGGCTGCAATAGGAGCTGCGGTGGTACCTACATATGCGGTCTCAGGTATAGAGAGCTACCACCAGTAAAATATTTAGTGTGCAATTGTAAAATTACCATATAGATAATCGAGTGGCACTTAAAATATAAATGTTATGGGCAAGCATATCACTTACCATCAGGTGAAAGCCTCGCTCGTATTGTGATGTAGTCGAATAAAAAATGTACCGCCGTGACTTAGAACTTAGGTAAAATATCTCACAAGTAACATATAACTGTATAAGCTTTTATAACTGATAAAACTATTAAAGCTTTACCAATAACAATAAAGTTCAATTTGCCCCGTCAAAGTTCCCATTGAGAGAATAGTGAAACGTAATAGTGCAATTGACCATTTAGACCGCACCTAGAGTTATTGTGAAATGTATTGGTCGAAAGCAATATGATTAATAGTCATATAAAGATTAGATGCGTACTTTAGAAACGTACAATTACTTAGCCGTAACGTCAATCAATTTATTCATAGTAGCTGTAATGTTAATTGTATGATTGGAGAGATATATACAGATGATAAAAAGGTTTCTAATGAACCAATTAAAACGACCGCATCAAATAAAAGAGATTAATAATTCTCTATCTATACTGACAGTAGTTGAAATGTGATACGCACTGTGAGTGATATATCAAGTTTAGCTTAAGCTATTATAAGACTTAACACAGTAAAATAAACTAGATAGATAGATAGGTTAACTCTTTGTTGCTCGCTATAATAATATACTACAGCGAATAAACTTAAATACTAAACTTACAATCTAATTGTGGGCAAGTATATATAAGTACATTGTATTTCGTTTCAATTCAAATACCAAAAGAAAGAATAACAAGATCGGGTCATTATAGGCAAAGAGATGAAGAAAGAATATTGAAAATGAACTGCTTGAATGGATTGTCCTTCCACTCTTTTTACTCGTTACTTCCTTTAAAAACGATAGACTTACAAATAAATTCCGTAGTAAAAATCTTTCAAGATCAATTTCAAAGTAAGTTTTCATATTTAAGTATAAATTAACATAAATGGACCGTAGTTATCTGTAGTATCATAATTAATGATTACCATAGATAGTCTTGGAATCACATTACCTAACCATTACGTAATTACTGTGTAATTCGATGCATAATATAATAAATGATAATTAGTAATATGAGCCATTACAAAAATGATATTATTATATAAGGTCTTTCGATCAGAAACAATTTTCGTAGTGAAATAGTAATACTAAATGATTAAGTAACGTTTTATAATTTGTTCTAAGTGCATTGCTATACTATTCCAAATGCACTTAAGTGCCTTACGCAACGAAAATCAAGGCTTAAATAGATTGGTTTTAATATAGACAGAATTAATGATTGCCTACATATGTCCCCGCAGCCGTCCATACATAAGTCTGTCAGCGGAGTTGCACGCGGCGGCTGGCAATAAACTGCGGCGCCAAGCAGTCGGCCAACTTGTTAAATATCCTACCCATTTGTTACTAAGTTACGAAATTAACACACTATTAAACCTCTAAATAAAGAAAAAGTTTAACAAACAGCTGCTCTTTTCCCGGAAACTAATGGAAACAATTACTAAGAGCAACGGTATTAAACATTCACGTATTAGTATTTAAATAGATACGCAACTTTTATCGTATAAAGTTGATATATACTGTTATTTAATTGAATGTACAATTTATCTAGAAGTAGAAATATAACCATAAATAACTATTAGGTAAGTAGGTACAGTTAAAAAATCTTAATATAGCGAGTCTAAATATAAACGGTTACTAATACAAAATAGATCATGGGAGTCTATTTGTTGAGAGATCCAGTCATTGTTTCAAAGTTTCGGCTGTTATAGATTGGCGTCGTTTCTTACTGATTAGTCAGTGGTGGTGAAGTGGGGGCAGGGTATCAAGAGGTGTATTTAATTGTGAAATTGTAATTATGCAACATGACCAGTAGGTAGGATTAGGCTGCGAGGCGTTAAAACCGACTATCGCTGGTGACCGGTCCGCCCGTCTACGCGACCGCACCGCCGAAGTGGAACACACTTGATTGAAATCGGACGTGTAATATCGTATGACGTGAAACACATCATCAGCTACGTATTATGTTTATTATTGATGTAATAATGTATCGTGTACGGTTTTACGATGATAATAAATTTATATTAACTCCAGTAATGAACGTCAAAGACGCCAAATAAACTTTAGACAAATGAAGCGAAGTAGAGAAGTACTTTTATAAATTACACTCTTTAATAAAAAATGTTTGTGTATTTGTATTAAACAAATATAGTTTAAAACGTTTTTAATATCAAAACTCTTTGATGTACACGTAGGTATTAGTATAAAATTACACGCTTCTTAAAAGCTATTTTTATGTACATAAATTCTCAACCTACGTTACCTGACAATTATACGAAAAATTCTTACTTAATATACTAAATATAACCTTCGGTTCTATAAAAATGTTTGCGACGTTTTATACTTTTCCGGAATTTTATATTTTTCTGTTCAATGATTACGAATTTATGAAAAAGTAGGCTACGGAGAATTTATTTGTACATACATATCGTATATTATTCCATTACAGTTCAATCATTGGAATATTATCAAATATCTGCTTACAAGATTTACCTATAAAGAGAACCACAAAGGTTCAACAATAAATTTCACAGTTTTAGTAAAACTAAATAAAAACCACAACGCAATTAAGATAAGCGTATAGATTCTAAATTGCTTTTAAAGGTAGACATTAATTAATCTAATTTGTATGTATGTAACGTACGAGAGCGTGTCAACTACTTGTCAGTTTATATTTGTGATTGAAAGCAATATTTCGCTGTAATTGCTTTACAATGAAGTCTAATGTGGAATTGAAAATCGATTTGGAAATACTTACGCTGTTATTTTATTTAGTATCAAACTTAATACATATACTTATAGTATTGGGCAACCAATGCAGGTTGTTATAATGGGAGCCTACAACGTACTTTCAATTACGAGAGGTAGATGACCGGACGTGGTCTATAGTCATCGTGACTTGGTCATCCGGCTGTTATACCATAGCGTTGAAAAGGCCTCAGTTGGTCTCCGAACAAAATTTGGTAACTATCCAAAACGTCGATGTCATATAATGATTCAGACTTAATAGATTTAAATCTTATGAACCTAATTTACACACAGAAGTTTAAAAATTATAGACCTAATTAAGACAAAGACTGGTGGTAGATCTCTGTCGCCGGAGACCGTCTACCTAGACGGACTAAAAATAGTAATATGCTAACATTATTTTGTTCCGGTTTGAAGGGTGCTATACGCTTGTCAAATTACTGCGGTAACGAGACTTAACTTCTTAAGTTTTAAGGCGACAAGCGCCGTGTGATGCTGTGTATACTATCCTAACCACCGCATCGTTATGAGCAATTGTATCACTTACCATCAGGTAAGGCCTTGCTCGTTTCGTCGCTTTGAATAATAAAAAATACATAAGTATATTTGAATTGGAAAACATGAGTTAACATATCACAACAACTTAAATAAGCAAATTGCATTAAGGCACTTTACGTCATTATTAGATTAATTGTATGAAACAGATGCGGTGCGCTTAAAGCTTATTATGGTAACGGATTACCAATTATAATTCCCGTAAATCCAATTTTGCAATATACATAGATCACTCTTTTAAATTTACTAATTATTCTTTATAGAAAACAATCGAGTCATAACAAGAATAACAATAAAGGGCAATGCAGAGGACTGTGCTTGAAGTATCTCCTTGCGAACGAAACTGTAATGAGAAGAGAGAGAAATAGAGCTCTCGTTAGTAACTAATTTATCGTTGATATGAAAGAAATAAAGCCTGAACCTTGACATTACTTGTTTAAATGAAGTAAGTAGTAATGCACCTGAGGACAAATGTTAATACTCTGGATTGGTATTATTCTGATTTCTAAAGGTTTTTTAAGTCCTGTTTTAAATTAAATAACAAAATATTTAGATATATATTATTAATAAAGTAATCAGTTTGAATATAAATAATAAGTATTATCATCACTTATATATGGATATATCACTGTTGGACAATAACCGCTGCCTAAGATCTTTTCTTCTTTTAAGCTTTTTGTTTCTTAAATAAAACTTAATACTGCTTATAATAATAATATAGAGAGTTTTTTTTATTTGTAACATTAGTGTCGCGATTGCTAAATAATTTAAGAATTACTTATAACTTAATTAAAGATTGAACTAGCCTTGAATGCCTTCGAGGCGAAATAGCTAAATTCTTGCCTGAGTACATATAGATACTTGGTTCAATTCCACATTCCTTTCTTTGCTTTTTAATATTACGTGAAATTGAGATTATGTATTAACTCATTGTAGATATAGTTACCGTTACAAAATTCACTCAACCTCACGTGAGATTTAAAAGCGGTAGCTGTTACATAAAGTTGTAAGTGGGCACTCAATGGTTTACGATGAGCGTCGCGACCCGTCGAACTTTACGTCGTGATTTTAACGCTCACCGTTCCTTTGCCAGCGAAATAACGAAAATTACAAAGCGAACAACAATAAATAAAATGGTTGTTTGTATTTAATTACGGCTTTAAAAATGGCCGGCTGTGTTTATTGACAAAATAACCGCTCAAATATACCTTTGTACTTTAAAAAGATTTCACTGCTTCGACTTGAATAACAATTGTCTATTTGATTTTCTCTTTATTAAGAGCAACAGACTGTTTATACCAAAGAGTATTATAAACTCTATTAATTTATTTTAAATATGAAGAAGCTCTTTAGAGCTAGTCAAAGAGTGTAACGCGAACTATTTTTTCATTAGATAAAACGATTTATGAAACTATTAATTTCTTCTATTTAAGTTCTAATCAAAGTTTTTCTTGTGAAAACAATTGAAATTTCTTAGTTCCTTTCCTACGTCTACGTTTTATTAGAATTGAGGTCTGAAGTAAAATAGAAAATAAATTATTGCCGTTTGTTATGTTTACACTTGACAAATACAATCGTGATCGCTGAACTAGTATGCTCATCACAACTCATCACAATGTATAAACACGGGCTACGTGAACTCATTCGTCCAAACTAACAAAGCAAACGGCATTCGTACAAATGCTGGAAATTGACAATCTACTAGTGACCTGAAACCAAACGGACTAACGTAAATAACTAGCTAAATGTTATTTAAACAAACCATCTAATTATGAAAGATAAAACTTAGACTTAACTTATCACTATAACAAATCAGAATTACAAAGAATTTATGTATCGTACTTATAAAATTATAAAAATATATTAGGTCATAATAATTAAGAGTAACATCATCACCTGGATATGATAAATCTTATTAGTAATTTAATTTCATCAATGGATACACAGGATACAGCGGTATTTAAAATATACACAAAGACTTTATCCCTAGCTGATATAAAAATTATAGAGATAAATGGTCCAAAGTAATACATTTAAGTATATAATATTGTAAATAAACACGATCACAATTTTAATAATTTAATATTAAAGGTGTAACATTTAGTATTTTAATAAAGTCAAATGTAAAAGTACTTTGTAACAAATCCAAAACAGAAAAAGTATTTAATGGACGGAAAAAGTTAAGCGTAGTATCAGAACAAATATAACTGAATTTTTAAAAGCTAAAATGCGCAACTTTGCAATTACACCGTTAAGCTTTTAACAATCAAAGTTATATTACATTGTTGATACTGACATTTTTGTCCCTATTTAAACTTATTGATAGATACTGTTTAAAATAAGCTTTTTCAACTTTAAAGTTACCAGTATACACCTGTAAGCCTACGAATTGGTGAGAGCGGACTTGCGCTCTAGCCGTCGACTTGAACGCACGTTTACGCAGAGCTCCGCGCTCTTAAAATTCGTTGTGGTGACAAAAGCAGTTTTTGTGAAAAGTTCTTGCAGGTGTCTGAGATAATCTAAGTTCTAGGAA
>DWLS01006483.1:0-11577 GCA_018246255.1 Pachliopta kotzebuea | reverse complement strand
AGTATAACATTTACAATCTAAGTGTAACTATCGTAAGTACCTTATCCCCAAATAGGCCCTAACTCAGTTTGGGGAACTCTGTGCTAGAGCTACGAATTTCTCCTTATGAGAAAAAGGCGTGAGTTCCAGCAGTGGGATTAAGGAGGTTGTTTCTTTTTTCAGTGGTGGGCGATGGCAAGGGGTCTACGACACAAATGAGTTTAGGGAACTCTGCTTTAACTGGGAGAGGGTTTTAACAGGCATTTTGTTGTAGGTAGAGTAAACTTACGATTTCGCCGGCGATATGCTGCGGCGCGCAGAATATATGAGCGTCGTCCTGCTGGAAGCGGCGCACGCGAGTCAGTCCGGTGAGCGCGCCGCTCAGCTCGTTGCGGTGCAGCACACCGAAGTCCGCCAGCCGCAGAGGCAGCTCGCGCCACGACCGGCTCCGGTTGTCGAACATTATGCTGAGGATTATCCATTATTATAATCTCTTTTATCATTCGGAAATATCAATCAAAACTAAACGCTTTACCATCAAAGACTAATTTTTTTATATGATGTTTGCTTTCGGCTACTGTTATATTTATTTATTTATAATGCTTCATGCACAAAACAATAAGTACACAGGCTGACTTAATGCCATATGGCATTCTCTACCAGTCAATATTTGGGCGTTACAACAGCAAATGCGTAGGTGCGAAAAGACAAATAGAAAGAGGAAGGAGACTGTTATATAAATTTAAATAGAAACAATAAAAATATATATAAGTACACACAATACATATATACATATGTTATAACCTGAAGCGACGCTGAAGTGGCAATGGGGAGGACACATAGATCGCAGAACCGATGGAAGTTGGGGACTGAAAGTGCTGGACTTCGTAATGTCTTTTCGTCCAAAATACCCTCAGTGCCTGAAGACTAAAGTCTTCGAACAGTGCGTGTTGCCAGTGATGACTTACGGCTCCGAAACTTGGTCGCTAACTATGAGCCTCATAAGAAAGCTCAAAATCACACAGCGAGCGATGGAGAGGGCTATGTTAGGAGTACCTTTGCGTGATCAAATCCCAAATGAGGAGATCCGCAGAAGAACTAAGGTTACCGAAATAGCCCTGCGCGTCGCGAAGCTGAAGTGGCAAAGGGCAGGGAACATAGCACGCAGAACCGATGGTCGTTGGGGACTGAAAGTGCTGGAATGGCGACCCCGTACTGGAAAGTGGAGCGTTGGCAGATCTCCCACTCGGTGGACAGACGACATAAAGAGTCGCTGGGAGCCATTGGATCCAAACAGCACAAGATCGTATTTTGTGGAGTATTTTACAAGAGACCTATGTCCAGCAGTGGACGTACATCGGTTGAAATGATAATGACTGTTATAACCGCGAGGGCTTCATCAAACCCGGACTCTGCAAACTGAAGTCAAAGACTACACTCCCGCTTAGCATGAGGTAGAATCATAGTTAAGCACGAGTCTACTTTAATTAAAAACGGTCGACCTATGTATGAAACTATGTTACATATTTTATATTTAACATTAGATTTACCAGCTATTTAACTATATCTATTTCAACCAAAACCTTGTCAAATATATTATAAATAGATATAAAACAATATGTTCTTTAAATTATTTTTTTGTTAAAGCTACAAGTCATATCATTACAGAAAGAAAATATTCCATGCGAAAATTATTTTAAATTGAACTTGCAGGACCAGTCAATTTGGCTGGTCTGGTAAATCTAGTGTTAACAAGACGAGCAAGGCGTTCACCTGATGGTAAATGATACGCTTATCCATAATAACGCGGCACTGGGTAAAATGGTATAGACCACATTACACTCGTCGCCTTGAGACGTAAGGTATCGTCACCATGGCAATTTCACTAGTAGACAGCACCCTTGAAACTATTACATAGTGATATATACACATTACTATTTGGCGGAAGAAATAGTGCGGAGGTTACATACGTAGACCTTTTTCAATTATCAAACACTCACCAGTGTCCTGGGCAGTTCATGGGTTTCAGAGCAAATGTCTCCTTTTCAACGTCGAAAGAGAACATATTCTCAGCGTAGTGAGCCCAATGGCCAGATGTCTGCCATAGCTTGGCGTTATACATGTTAGGAGTAACCACTTCCTGGAAGCCGCGAGTCCTGAAAGAATACTTCAGATATAGTAAAGAGACTGATTTATAAGTTGTTTTTACCCCAGTGAATTCACTGGCTACAGCACTCGTCATACTCAAACAAAGTAATGTTTGGAAACTACCGTTTAGTCAAAGAACTAGACATGTACTCCGGTGGTACAGGAGTAGGATATGCCATGAGCTTACTAACCTGTACTGCTCTTTGATGAAGTTAACCAGTGTGTTGTATATGTGGGCGCCGCGAGGTTGGAAGAAACAAGAGCCCGGAGATAGCTCGTGGAAGAAGAACAACTCTTGTTCCTAGATCACAAAATATACTTTAATGTAATGCCAATATTATGACCAGTAGAAATTTTAAATAATCACTAAGTGAATTAACTTTGTATGTAAATATAAAAAAAGAAAAAATATTTAGAACTAAATGTGCAAATTATATAACAATTATCCTGGAATCGAACTTTGAACCTTTGTAAGCAAAATTAAATGAAACTATGGTTTTCAGAATCTAAAATTCGTTACGTTATAACATACCCGTCCTATCTTTCTATGGTCCCTCTTTGCCGCTTCCTCTTGGAATGTTTCCCACTCTTTAAGCTGTTTGGGATCTGGGAATGATACTCCATAGACCCTTTGAAGGCTTTCTGCATCTGATTTACCCTCCCAATAGGTTGCGGAACTCTGAAAGAAAAACTCTCAAAATAAATTAAAAAATACTTTATGAATAAGTACAATATAACCAACATAGCTTACTGATAGCTTCGATATAATGAATAACAAGGAAATAGGAAAGATATAAATAAAATAAATTAATCTTTAACTCAAACGTAAGTCCATATTAGGTTAGTAAAAGTTAGTAACAGTATACAGCTTATTTGTCATGTTAGTTATGTTAATTAATTACAAATTTTAAACTTATCGATTAACTTAACTAAACTTAACAATTCTCCCCAAGATTTCCTTGATATATCAAGGAAATCATGGGAAGGCCACAAAGCGACCAGGTCGACATAATTGAGGTTTTAGTCGGTGTGAGTCCGACATAACCTGTCTTTGCTCCCGAGAAGGCTGGTATGCGCAGACATTTCCTCCACGTAAATCAGAAAAAAAAACCTTTGAAACACATGAGTGACACATGCCCAGCTAGTTGTTTTTTAAATTTTGAAGACTAGTTTCTCACTTTTTGTAGTCCGCTCCGTGTCCGCCTCGTAGGTCGATATGAGCTTCCTCATCCCGCCTACTGTCGGGCTCAGCAGCACCATGCCTTCCGCGTAACTGATGTTGTTGACGCACATTTCATCTATGTGACACCCAACATGCATGCTGCTGAGCCCAACAACAAGCTGGTTCATGTATACATTATAAAGAAGAGGAGAGCTAAATCCCCCCTGTCTCACACCGCAGCCCAGCTCGTAGTCGTATTTTTACTTAAGTATGTACTAAATCTTCAAATAAACGGTTTCTTTCTTCTTTCTTTCTTTATATGAGACTAAATCAAAAGCCCTTGATAGATCAAGGAAGCACGCGTACACCGGGGTCCTACTGACAGTGTAGTATCCAATAGTGTTTTAAACTAAGAATATCGCTCTCAGTAGAAAGTCGAGGTCGAAATCCAAATTAAGCATCTTCAATACAAAGACGCTCAGAAAGGCAGTTGTTTAGAAAACTGTCGAGTACCTTGGCTGCAGTGGTGGCAAGTGAGATAAGCCGATAGTTGTTAATGACGGAGGCGTCACCGGTTTTATTTTTGATAATTGGCGCTATAATGATTTTCATGAGTGCATCCGGTAGATAAGAGTCAGACCAATTCACAAGCTGTAGAACAGTGAGGGCACTCAAGTCAATCGTCAAATCGCTGCATTCTATCAATAATACTGTAAATGCTTTTAGTTGCTATTTTCAGGTTTGGCTCCCTCACTCTGGCCTTACCATCGCTCACCTCGTCAGGGACGTCGGCCAAGAGCGACTGTGCAGTTAAGTGTTGCCTGGAGGTCTCGGCTATAACTTTTTTATCATGGGCACCCGACCAACGGACATCGAGAGACTAGGTTTCACATATTCGTAATTTTCCAAAACATTTTGAAGTCTCTAGCGGAGTGGCTGGAAGCAAGAAGATTCATTATGAATTGTTCTTGTCTATCTTGACACAATTTTAATTTGGACTGTCTTCTTCCCTCCTTCAACTCGTTACAAACTCGACCATTAGTTCCCCACCCCGCTAAAGTCCACATCTGGAATTTAAGCCGCACCTCCCGGTGCACGCCTGACAGGTATGTTTGAATACATCTCATCCAAAATTACGTGATGCTCCATGTTATTACACATGTGATCACAACATTTTGTTAATTCCTGAGGAAAGTTTATTTGACTTAACTCACAAGAGCAGAGGCTTCGGTACTGATCAAGTTGCTTCGAATTTCTCTCACCCCTTAAGACCTTATCAACCGTTCTATTGGGAGTATATTCAGTAGCTATTGGTCTAAGCTTATCTAAGTTACATTTGATTATCAGTAAATAGTGGTCAGACCAATACATATCATATTTTACCATGAAGCTCATAGCTGTTTTCCGCTCTGATTCTGTAACAATGCAGTGATCCAACCATCTGTTACATCCATGAGCATCACTACAAAATGTATAAGTATTTTAAATATTTAACAAATCAGAATCAATACATGATAAATTACGGTTTATATGTATTTAGATATAAAACGGTTGAAACGATTATTTCCATTAGCTAATATTCCACAAAACTAATTTATTATCTTTTTAGGCCTTTAAATAATATATTCAAATTCAATTAAAGTTAGTGGGGAAGCTTATAATCTAGAAAAACTTGCAGTTTGTGGAAAAGTGGACAGTAAATAATCCCAAGGTTAATGGGCAGACCATGTCACTGCCCTCAAGGAGCCACCCAATTACGACCTTACAAATTGTTTGAAAAGACCTCAATGAGTATTATTTTGATGATGTGATAATTAATCCATATAGATATACAAATAAGTCAAATTAATTCTATATTATCTGAAATTCCATGCCTTGAAATGTTTTTTTATTATTCATTGAGACAAATTGAGCAAGGTGTTCGCCTGATGGTAAGTAATATGCTTGCCCATGACAACGTGATGCTACTTAAGATGGTATACACAGCACCACATTGTACCCGTCGCCTTCAGACGTAAGTTATGGAGCTGCAGTAATACCTACCTAGATTGCTCTTGTAACAAAGACCTACTAACAGTGAAATAGATTTGTTTAAAAACCTTATGACTCAATGTCCTCAAAAGAATGGCTCGGCCGTTATAGAGATGCGCCAGAACTAGTCTAGTCTAGTAGATAGATAACTTAATACAAAATACAAATGTACTTTATTGCGCGCTGCCAGACAACCTTTGGGTAGAAATTTAGGAAGTAGACCAAATCGGAAGAGTGCACACAAACAGTGAAAAGAAATAAAAATAAAAACAATAGAAATAATAATAAAAATAGAATAAACTAATACAATATATCAGCTATTTTACTATAAGAATAATATATAAATATACCTCCATGAGCATGTTTATCATGTTATAGCCAAATAAGAACTTTTTGACATGTTTTTCAAACGGTTTAATACTTTTACTGCATCAAATAGAGAGAGGTAAGGAGTTTCATAGCTTCACAGGGTACACAGTGAATGATTTTAAGTAGAAAGAAGTGTGTGGAGGAGTAAAAAGAGAGAAGTTTGTACTTATTATTGGTATAAAAGAAAAAGTTATTTTTGAACTCACCTTTGTAACCTTCATTGCTTTGACCTTTCCAGTATGCCTCACATGAGGCCCTCTGCAGAGATCAATCAGCGGGCCACACCTGTACACCGTTGTAGTGGCAGTGTTCACCTTCTCCTTGAGGATGCGCACTTTGAATGGATTGTAATCAAACATCTCCAACAACTGTTCCTTAGTCAATTCGAGACGTTCAAATGGCTGTTTCTCTTTAGCAATCTTTTTGACTAAACCATCCAAGACATGGAAGTCTGATGAAGAGATCTGCAAAAGTAATAGATTTTTAGTATACTAAGTAGCTATAAGACGAGAAAGCTGTACCAGTGATGAAAAGTGATATGCATGTCCATAATGATCTGATATAAACATTCTGTACCAACCAAGACAGAAGCTAGGGCAAGTAGAAATAACCATGAGAATAAAAATATATGTTTACATTAATAAATAAAAGGTAGTACTAAGTAAAGTAAAAAGAGTAGTATACTAAAAATAAAAATAAACTGGCGGTGCCTTATTTTCGTCTCCATAAAAATAATAGAACCTTCATGGTGCTAGATGCAAGCATCTATAATAAAACCCCACAAATAGTCACAGTATTGCCAGTTCACTAATTTAAAAATAAAATCAAAAGCTCATCTCATGTTGATGACTATTTAAATGTTAATGATGTGTGGATATAAAACGCGCTAATTCTCGAGCAGCACGTAAGTATGAGTGTAAGACATATTGTTATTGAAAAAAAAAACAAAATTGTGTACAGTCTGCTGAGTTTCCTGCGCCTATTCTTCTCAGGTCCTCACCTTAGCTTTGCGGGCTGATAGATTTCTGGCGTTCAATACGTGAATTTTTGTTCCTACATTAAATAAAAATGTTGACTTTGACTTTTGCTTTCAAACACTAGTCTGAGAAACGCTGTCTCTCTCACTGTCAATTTTGCGATCAACTTTTGGTCTCACTTCCGATTTGTCGGTTATACCGGAAGTACATATAAATAGTAAACTTTATACGAAGAATATATTTGTATAAGAACAATGTCAAAAACGTGCATAATTATTATATTTAGTGACTTTTGGCACCACTTCCGGTTGGCCGACAGGAACCGGATATGGCTAAGAACCATCTCCGTATCTATCTTAATATTAACGCCAAGTTTCATTTTGGTCGGCCTCACTGTTTGGTCAGAGCGCGAACACAACGAAATTCGGACACACACACACATTTAACTAAATCATAGTCAATGCAAAATTGACAATTAGTAAAAATTTAACACATACTAAATATACATATATACATGAAGAATACTTACGCCTTTTTCTGGATAATACATATCATAGTAGAATCCCTCTTCTATAGGTGGCCCATAACAGAGACATCCTCCATATACCTGGTAATTGGAACAGAGATATAGCAGAATTAGTATTTATTATATTTCTTATTAAACCATTACATATCATCATCACTTCAACCAATGGACATATATACATATGTATATATAATAAGTCATTACCCAACTACCAAATAAAACTCATGTGCTGATGGAATTGAATCCGACTGCTTGCCCTACAATACCAAGATATTACAAGTGGTTAACCAATGTTTAGTTAGTAAAGAAAAATATATATTACATATAAAAATAAATTGATTTCAAGGAAAAGTTTGGTGCTTTATTTTATAACATTGTGATAGTTTAGCAGCTTGGCAATAGAGAGGTTTAAGGAGACCCACACAAGAATTTACAGGACCCAAGCCAACCTCACCTACTTGTCATGCACCATATTAATCAACAAATGAGGCTATGTCTACCCACTAACCCGCATAGGGTCAGCATAGTAAGAAAAGACCCAGATCCTCCTTTATAGAAGAGGAGGGAGGCTATGTCCAGCAGTGGATGTCTATTGACTGATGTATGACTGGTGTATTAGATGTAGTGGTGGTAGGTACCACCTAGCTCCTATTACAGCCATTAAACAGTACTGTGTTAAAGTGTTCCGGTTTGAAAGGTGCTGCAGCCACTAAAATTATTGGAGAAACAAGTCTTAATAAGTTTTGTTCCTAAAAACTTAATTTCTTAACTAATATCAGTCTTCAGTAATTTTGTTATACACAAACATACCCTCTCCATAGCTTCACCAAGCATGTGAGCAGAGGAATGCCAGAAGACAGCCTGCGCATCTGTGTTGTCCCATCGCAGGAGCTCCAGCTTGCAATCTCCTTCAAGGGGACGATCCAGGTCCCACAACTCATTATTCACACGAGCTATAATGGTTGAGTCTGCTAATCCTTGGCTGAAACGCAAAATACAATTGAGTAAAAACAAAGACAAAAGAATACTGTTAGGTAATAAGTAAATTTTATCTGATGATTTGTGACCAAAGACACCAAATGATTTTTAAAATATATACAAAGTATACTCTACTAAGTAAAACTTTTGTACTTTTTATTAATTTTTAGCATTAGTATATAAACTTTACATCAAATGTACACTACACACATACTACATCTCTTAATGTTCCCATGCAGGGACTCTATACTTCATCAGAAAGAATCTCAACGGTACAAGTAAAGGTCATTTATTCATTAAGCTGGTCAGTGTCATATTTCTATTAAAGTTGTTATTCTGGGAATGTGTAACTTTCATCACAATGACTTTCTACATTGGTAGTTTAAGGTCAATAGAAAACTAAACCCATGTCTTTTCAAAACAGTATATTATAAACTGGTTTGCTTATAATTTATGTATGCTATTAATCATATTAATACTTTTTGTTTTGAAGCATTTATAAAATATTGAACAAAAACTATTGTTTTATTTAAAAACTTCTTTAAAATACCCAAAATTAGGGTCCAATTGGCCGACTTAAAGCCTACAGGCATTCTCTACCAGTCAACCTAGGAGGTGGGAGATTCTGTGGTAGGTGAAATGTGAAAGTTGGATTTTACTTAATTGTAATTGTTTATGCCAAGTTTATCCTTGTAACTTATACAGTATATGCCACAAATGTCTTCACTACATTAACATATTTATTACTCAATATATATAATACAGAATAAAGAAATAACAATAGGTAACGAAATAATCCAATACACTGCTAGGAGTCTGACCTACATTTTTAATTACATAAACATAATTATAAAAAAAATTGTAATGTTTATCAGTAGTTTTTTTTATTGTCAATTTTGTATTGATTATGATTTACACAAGTGTGTGTTCGAATTTCGTTGTGGTAATGCCCTGCCCAAACATTAAGCCTGACCAAAACGAAACTTGACATTAATATTGAGGTGGCTAGAGAAGATTCTTAGCCATATCCGCTTCTGATCCACCAACCGGAGGTGGTGCCGAAAGTCACTAAGTACCATAACTATGCATATTTTTGGCATCATTCTTATAAAAATATATTCCTTGTATAAAAGTTATTTTATTTATGTGAACTTCCGGTATAACCGGCGAATCGGAAGTGGGAACAAAAGTCACAAAGAACCTTAATGATGAATGTTTTTCATATGAAATACATTGTACGAAATACATAATTACAAAATTGACAATGAGAGAAACAGCCTTTCTCCGACCAGTGTTTGTTGTATACTAATTGTGTAAAATTTTAACTTAAACAGGAAGTCACAAAAACAAGGTCACTAATACAGTTTTGATTTTTTTCTACCAGTACTATTTGCTCCTTAAGGTATTTATTTACTTTTTGATTAAATTTCATAACTATGTCACAGAAAAAAATGTAGAATATCCAATGTTTGTCATATTTATGAAAAATAAACTGACTATTACATACAAAAAATTAAAAAGCTTCTAATATTATGTGTGGTTTAAAATTATTTAAGGATTAATTAAATTTATTTACATTACATGTATGAAGCATGAAACTGTCATATCCAAGAAAGGTATATTCTTGGTGTGTGCAGGTTTCTTCACAAGTATTTTCCTTCAATGTAATTTCAAACTGAGAAGGGATTAAATCAATGCCCCTGCTAGTTCTATTGCATTTACAAATCAACTTATCAATGTTTTCCATTTTAAATGATTAATATAAAAAACTTGTGAGTTCATTACATTAATTTGTGCATTTAGGTAACATGAAAGGTGCAGGCCATGAGTTTATAGGCAAAAACTTCAATATACAATTGTATACTTACAATTGACTCCAAAACTCGCTTGTGAGCGCAGAAATAAGGTATTATTGTTAAACTCTATTAGAAAATTGCCAAATAATTTAATAAATGAATGTGCCAATGCTGTGCAAGAAGCTACAGTAGCCTAAACTAAACACACACCCATGCAAAACTAGGAATTATAAAAAATCTTCATTACTAAATAATTAAAATATAAATTACATTCATTTCTGTACAAAACTTTTTATGTTAAAAAAATTTTAATTTTTGATTTTACCGTCACTAAATATTAATTCTTAGTACCATACAAATAACACTTCACATATCATTCAATATATTTACATTCAAAACATGAGTAAAATTATTAAAATTTAAATAATGTTGCAACTATAACCATCCATATATAGTTAATTTTTGTTTGGTTATTTATAAAAAAAAACTATTTTTTAATTTATAAGCTAATAAAAATAGCTGAAAGCTGTTACAAAAGAATAAAGCTACAAGCTATGTAATTGTACCCAGGAGCTTACCTGATGCCTTTAGCAACATCATAAGGAGTAGTCCTCCAGGCTTTAGCTTCAACAGTCTTGCCATCTGGTAGTGTCACAACAATGCTCATCTCAGGTCTCGTTGCCAATTCCTTCTGGTAGAGGGCTTTATATTTATCCCAAAGAGAGATTCTCTTTTGAATATACTCTGGCCATGGATTCATTTCTGCAACAGTTCCAGAAGATTCCTCCGGTTTTTTCTTTTTTTCCTTCATAGCTTTGGCTTTAGACTGCAATATAAATTTCATGTTGTATTCTTTTATTAAAAATATGTAAGTCATTTAATTTTTTGTACATAGATGAATAGTATTAAATTTGTTTATGTAAAGATGAAAAATTTTGTAAAAATTTAAGCCGACTGATTAGTTACAGTTTATATGATTTTTGCGCATTCATAACTTCTTGGTATTTAAAGTAAAAGCAATATGGATTGTTAACCATTTATAAACGAGGAATTACTTAATAAAAACAATAGTTACATATTTGGGGTATAAATCTTTTGAAGTTGTTTAGGAACGAATAATATTTATATATCTTTTAAACATCAAACGGGATTTTCTGTGAATCATTGATGACGAAGATTTCCTACCCATGTGGCATAGGCTTCTTTGAAGCGGACCACGCAGGATTTACGTAAGTTATATATATTTAACATTGCACGTGTAATATACAAATCTATTGTTACGGATTAAATATATTGTTTAATTTCCTGCCTTTTCGTTAATATTTAGATTCTGAATCCCTTCAGTCGCAGCGTCACCCATTGCGTTCACGTCGCGTAAATGTCAAACTGACCCCTACAAGGGTTGCCGCGATGACTTTGACAGCTTGTCATTGTCGCACAAAATTCTATAATTATTTTTCCAAAAGGAGATAAATTTTAAAAATCTATTATTAATTGTAATTAAATAGTATGAAATTAGATTACAAAGAAATTAAATAATTTTTAAAACCTCAATCAATTCCGCAAAAGTCTTAATATTTATTATAATTGTTATCTGATTTTATTTAGTAG
>DWLS01006482.1:0-11579 GCA_018246255.1 Pachliopta kotzebuea | reverse complement strand
TAGTACAGTAAATCGTGTAAAAAACATTATCAAAGAATATTTTCGTCCGTTTCAAATGAACGCCATTTTCGAACCCCTCTCAGAATCTCTTATTTGACGTTATAAAGACGCCCTAATCCAGGCTTTAGTCAATACTGTCTTATAAATACAATTCAACAAAAAAAGTCACGAGTTTATGTACATTAAAAACGGAATACACATAATTTTTTAAGCGTAGCCGTGAATGATGATAGATCATAAATTTTCAATAATAAGAATTTACAAAATGATAATCAGCAAATCGATCATTATCTAACATACTTACTGGTCTTTTGGTACAACGCCCTCTGTTTTATTTGTGAGTATGCCAACTTGATACACAGTAGCACGGACCACATACCTGTAAATTTGAAAAATATTAAATTAATTAAGAACTGTATGCCCGCGGTATAAATATACGTAACGAAATCCTATTTTGTTCTAATTTAATTTCACGTATCGTTAACAATTATGCGTATATTACGATATATATATTATTCGTATTTGTATCCACCAAATGTATTATGATTAACATAGTATTATATGTAATATTTTGTATAACGCATGCTTTTTTTTGTCTCAACCCTATGGTATGGATGAGGATGGTCTTCAGTAATGCTAAGAGGCCTTCTACAAGGTGGACTGACGATTTAGTTAAGATTGCGCGAATCCGCTGTATACAATCAGCACAGAACCGTTCGACGTCGAGATCCTTGAGAGAAGCCTATACTCAGCAGTGGGTGGTAACCTAATGGTAATGTAATATAAAAACGGCATTTCCTTATAATTTTTCCTGAGAAGTATCGTTTATTCTAAATTGCTTTAAGATATCGTAATTTTTTTACTTACATATCTTTGGGCGATGTGGAGTTGAAGGCACCTCTTTCATACGCCGCACATAAACCATGTCCAATTGTACTAACGAGTGACAGTAAAATCTGAAATAAAAACATCATGAAAATAGTACTTTATAAAAAGAAGTTCTATATAATACATATTTAAAAAAAATATGGATACAAATATATGTGCTATGGTATTTCTGCTAAAACATATTTCTCTTTAAAATAATATACCAGTAGCGACTGCATAATTGTAAATATATTAAAGTTTAGACAAACTCGTGTATAAATATATACGCAACATTGCAAATGTTTGATAGATGAATATGTTAATTAAAGCTAAATGTAACAGATAAAATATAATAAACGCCAAAGAGCACGTATTCCAGAACATACAGGATATCATAACAAAATATTTTGACGTTAGGAATTTTTTTTCCATAGTACCAATACGAACGAAAAAATTTTTTTGGGCAGCATGATAGATCGTATATAGTTTTATCAACGTTTCGGCTATAAAGTTCTAATAAAAATTAAAATTAAGTATCAAGACGAAAGGATAATAATTTTTTATTAAACTGTAGGTAGATTCGAAATTTTTTCCTTACGTCATACGAACTGACCAATAGCGTGCCTTTTTTTTGACAAATGGGTAATTGAGTGGAGGAACCGACGCTTCTCGCAATAAGAAGTCACTAGGTGTGCGCTTGCACTATACATTTCTTCTTGTTCTTCTACTTCTTCCTCGGTAATAACTGCTGATATTGACGGCGCGTATTGGAATTAAAATTGAATTGATGTTATCGGGCAGTATATCGGGATTTCGATTGCCTTATCGCCTGAGAACTAAGAGATTGTTTCTTGTTACAGGACGACGCTACTTGGGCTGCGAACATCACATAGCGACTTTTAAGATGGGTGCGAGAATCGCTTTGATTACTGCTGCTATTACGACTGGAGTAAGTAAAACTTTAATTTCTTTATTACTTTTATTAGTATTCATCGCTAACATATGTCAAACATTATTCTACTTCTATCTAGCATGATTTATCCATCGAGTAATTTTTGTAGGTTATTTCGCGAAGTTGCCACGATGCTGGTAGATATGTATTTGTATTTGTATATTATCATGTATATTTAATTGACGTTGCGATATTAAAATAAACGAAAATTATGACCATGCAGTTGTATTAATTGGTTATATATAATTTTTTTTTTCACATTCATAAAATTTTTCAAATAATTTTGAAACAATTATGAGTAAGTCATTATTTCCTTTATATACATGTCTTAAACAATTTCTAAATTGTGGAATTATAGTATAATTATTGACATGTATGTACATATTATATTGTGAACATGTACTTTTTTTTAGGTTAATAGCCTTGCGATTTGATACATGGCTTTATACACTTACGTTATACTCTATATACATTAAAACTCCATACTGTATAGTTATTAATACATTACACGCAATTTCATTCTGTATTTAATAAGGGATTTGCCTATTGATTATGCTGTATATTTTTATTACTCTATATATATTTATATTTGTTGTTTAAAATATTGTTTAAATGGAGATTCTATAATTTTTTTATCAAATCATAGGATCATTAATACATTTAGTAAGGCCTAAGTTCTAACAACGCTAAATCGCTAATTGAATAAGTTCCTATTCGTAAGAAACATTTAAAACAAGACACGTGTTTTAGTTATACGTTACACTGGATGTGTATAATTGTTGATCAAAGCAACAAACGAGACAAATAAGGTGGTCACTTAATGTTAAGTGATACTCCCGCTCATATCTTGACGCCGGTTATGTTAAACATTACCATTTTGCACCGGTGTTTTCAGTTCTCTAATTACCTTTACTTCATAATGACATCACCAGTTATGTGTTGATATAATAACATACATATACGTACATGTGTATATAAGTATATAACAAATAATCTGCGGAAGTTAATATTTCTTTTCATGCTAGTACGGCTTTGGAATTTAAAATGTATAAGATATTAATTTGTAGCGAAATATGTTTTAATGTAACTTTTTGTTTTCTAATCGAAAAGCTTGTATGAAAAATGAAGCAAAGCGAAATAAACTTAGCAACAATATAAGCATACTTTTTCTACTGTGTTGTATATAATGAAATTAAAACACTGTAATACACTCAATCTGTTCACCTAACTCATAATTTTTTCAACTTAACATACAAGTGCTGTATTGAAATAAAATGTATGATTTGTATAATATGTTGTTTATACACAACTCGAAAATCTTTTCATAAATGGTTTGTATAATGTGTTATTTAAACACTCTATATATATAGGTTTTATAATTTTGTTACATTAACAAGTTGTATATCATTTAAGTGTTATTCTATTTTAACTATGTATTGCTTATTAATATGAATAATTTAATATAATGAATTTGAACAATTAAGTTATAGTGAAACGGTTTTTTAAACAAAAAGTAAATATTTATTTTGTGCTCTTTTAAAAAATTATAAACGTGTAAGTTTTGCTTATTTTGTTTAAGTTTTTTAATAAAAACTTATTAAACCATAGTAATAACTCCCTAATTTCGTAATTTGATTTTCAGATTCAAGGATTATTCCTAATGATATTTTCTGGACTTGCGTTGGCACAATATCTGTGCGTCATTGACTTTCTTAGGGACTACACTGTATTGACATACATTAAGATTTTATACTTTTTTAGTAAGTATTAGTTTTATTTACAATTGTTTGCGTGGTTCTTTATAAAAAAAAATATTTTGTATCTTCGATATTAACACTTCTGTTACTGGCGGGCCAACGAGAAATTATTATATATTTATTTCAGATCCATCATGTGGACGTATTATAAATATTGGCAATAGTATCGATGGGATACCGAACCAGGCATTTATTATACTTAACAAAGAGCCTCTACCCACCACCAGAGTTTTCTATATTAATTGCACCAACCTTGCAATAAGTGCATTGTCTGTTATAACAAGCGCCGTTTTAATGGGTAAATAATATAATTGATTTATTCAAAGCGCCATAACGCGGCTACCATCCATCGGTCACACCGAAAATCTTTTGAAAAGCTCTTCATCGACATAAGACAACAATAGGTCAAAAGAAAAAGAAATAGAAATAAATATTTCAGTAGAAAAACATATCAGTAGGACGACATAGACATTCACATGTCAACTTAAATTTTTATTTACGTTAAATTATTCAATTTGAATTTTTTCATTATACAAATTGATGCCAGAGTGAGTCGAATTAAGCATTTTATTATTGTTTAGTTATGGTTTAAACTAATACACAAAAGAAATGTCCGTGTGTGTCTAAATTTCTTTTTTTATTCTGATAACCTCAATGTACATGGTTTAAATAATAATGCTTTTTCTTTAGTCAGTGCCGCGAGGGGTTCGGCGAGTAGTGTAGCGCGCTGGTTGTGGACGACGATAACAATTTGCGCATGTGTGGTAGACAGCATCGCTACTATCTCTTTATTGCACGACACATTTTATGTAACGGTAAGTGTTCAATCAAATTTCGTTGTTACATTTATACAAACTATAGGAAACTGTTGTATTATAATCCACATTGAAAACGAAATACACAAATATCTTTTGTCTTCACAGACTTTGGAAAACATCTTGATATACCTTAACGCACAAATATATGGCATTGGGAACGCGAACATCGACATGTCATGGGGGTCTTGGGTCATGGTTATATTATACTCCCGCATTGGAATAATGTTCTTCCTTAATATAGCGTTGCTGTTTGTTGTCTTCATCAGGGGTAACTTACCTAATGGTGACAAGGTAAGTAAATTTTTATTCTAAAGTCAAGACATTTACAAAAATAGTACTTAAAGAAGAAACTCGATTAGTGACCGAACTTCTTGACATGTGATCATCATTTACTGCATTTATAGCCTCTTCAAAGTATTACCATCTACCACTCCATGTTCAGTAGTGGTCTGCCGCAGGCTAATGATGACCTTACCTTTCATTCATATCATCATCATATCATGTCATTCATATTGAATATAGCAAAAATTTCACAGTCTTTCAACGGCGACTGTGAGAATAACTTTCCAAAAAGCATGCCGAAATTCTATGACGGTGACCTAGATTCAGAAGAGGAGGATTTGTTTACGGTGCCTAGATTAACTTTGCATGAACCTACATACTTAAATAACCCAACTTTTGAATCGTTCGTCGATCCCGTATTACCGTCTGGCAGGTATGTTATTTTCATTACCAAATAACACCAATAAAATAATATTTAAATTACATAAAAGCCTTTGCTTTCTTAAACTCTACAAATAATTTAGTATTTGCTGAGTTTACTATCAAAGTCACAACTAGTTTTAGTAGTCTGTTGTTAGAGACCATTAAAAATCAATTGAAAACAGAATTGTTAGTCTGAGACCATTAAAAATCAATTGAAAACAGAATTGTTTTGTCAAACTTTGATACAATTATTATGTCTATAATCATGATATTATTTACAATATTATGTTTTATTTTTTTGTTAATATATACTGAGAAAATTAAGAATTTTACTTCGGCATGTTTTACACCTTTTTAACAACTCTTTACTACAAGTAACTTAATGATGTTAACACAATAATTAATAAATATTTTAAAATTTAAGTTTTGATGCATATTTTTTTACATTGTTCTACTACTTAACTATATTAGACAAATACAAAATGAACAAAACTACAGAATAACTTAAAGAGTGTATTTTGTGCCTTATTTTTTAGTTATAAATGGATTCAACTGATTTTTTTTTATGAAATAGGCCAGAAACCGTCCCGCTTTCGATTTTAAAAGTCACTAAAAGAGTACATTTCCCGGAAAACCTGCTCTCGCTGCCACAGAGATTAGATAATCTTATGGCAGATATACAGCTGCATGCGGAAACAGAAATGGTTCAATCTCTGGAAGAGTCCATTGCGTCGGGGGAATGGAAATCTCAAGAACTTCATGCCGTACAGCCTGCACCAAGCAGCGATGGCAAGAAGGATCACAAAATTCTCGATACGATAAAAGAGTAAGTTTTGTTATGTTTTCAATTAATACTACTCCGCAACATTTAACACAAATTAGGCAGCGAACTATTGGAGACATCACATTTAACTGTTTATTATCTCAGAGCTGCCTTCTTTTTTTTGGCGGGAGGAAAATGCTTTCTGGATGCATTCGACCCTCCGCCACGGGGAGGCGGCGGGGATATGTGGGACTGCAACCCATTAAAAACCCCCCGGTGTCCTTCCCTGCCCTCTGATCGTGGAGCCGCGGGAACGCCGAAGCACAGCACCGCTACCCCACAGGGCTGTCCGTTTGGGCCCACGTCGGAGAGAGATTTCTCTCCTTAAGCAATTCGCTCCGGCGCGCTGTGATATCCAGAGCAGCGAACGCCCCGAGGACTGTCTCTGGGGTGACCGTCGTCCCCGTTTCGGTCACCGGAGGTTCTCGTCATGGGGGTAGGCGCCTGCCATAAGCCAGACGCTTTCGCCCAGCACGCCTGCGTCGGCTCAGGGCGAACAGTACGTCGTCCTTCCTTTGCGTCTCCGCGGCTTGCTTCTACGACATCACATTCTCACAGAAGGAAACCACAGATCGCCAAGCGCTCTCGCCGCTGACCATAGCCCAGACTACGGCAGGAAGCGAGAGATCGGGCCCCACGACCGCAGTGAGCTTGGCTCGCTTCAGTACCCACTTGGAGCACTCAGCCAACGTGTGCTGCACCGTATTCTCGGCGGAGCCGCACTCGTGGGCTCCCTTCCAACGACTCGACACAAATACCTCCCGAAGCAATCGTGCCCCGTGAGGATCTGTGTGAGGTGGAAGGTGAGCACCCCATGCTTACGGGCAACCCATGCTTCGAGCACGCGTCGCACCGCTTCCACTGTCCTTCGTTCGGATGTGGGCTCTCACAGGTCCAACTCCCACCTGCGCATAGCGTTTGCGTGCGCAGTTTAGCGCCAGCGCGCCACCTCTGCCGTTGGCCGGCTTGAGCGGCCCGCCGTTCGCGTCGTTATAACTCGCTGGTAACCCTCAAATAAAATTCGAGCTTCCGTTTCCCAAGGTGAGATGCCGGCCAGTACACACGCCTCCTCAAAAGAGACGGTGCGATAGGCCCGGACTATCCTGAGCGCCATGGCTCGCCGCAGTCTCCGCAATTAGGATTTGTTATGGGCGCTCAGGGAGTTTACCCAGATGGAAACGCCGTACAGGGCCGTCGAACACACTACGCCGGCGAGTGCGCCTGTTCGGCCCGCCAGTGTTGGGGAGCAGTCGCGACAGAGCCGCGGCTGCTCCAATAAGTCTCGGGGCAAGAAGTGTAAAGTGCTCCTTAAACGTGCACCGACTGTCAAGTACGATGCCTAGGTAGCGCATCGTCGACTTGACAGCGATGGACACTGCACCCACCTCCAGTTGGGTGCCGGCCGGAGGTGCTTTCCAAGGACCGTGTAAACACAGGGCCTCAGACTTGTGCAGAGCAACCTCCAGCCCCAAGCGCTTAATCCTCCCTACCACGTCTGCCGTGCCGGCTGTGGCAAGAAGGGTCGCCTCTCTGTAGTTCTGTCCCCAAGCGAAGACGAGGGTGTCATCTGCGTAGGCCTTCACCTCGACCTTCCGCAAATTAGCCCTACGAAGGACCCAGTCGTAACCGATGTTCCACAGGAGTGGTCCGAGGACCGAATCCCGTTGGACACCGCACGTCATGGGTCTTTCGTCCCAGGCCGTCGCCGTCAGGAATTGGATGGCTCTCTCTAAGAGGTAGTCCCCCAACGTTCTTTGCGGGTACGGCAACACCTAAAGGTACTGCAGCGTCTCCAGTACGCAGCTCATATAACGTCGATGGCGGACCTGCCTCGGAGGAAGCCGTACTGAATGTCACTCAGGTCGTGACCGAACGTTTTCAGATGGTGATTTAGACGGTCGGCAATCACTCTTTCGAGCAATTTGCCGGACTCGTCTAGGAGGACTAACGAGCAGTAGACTGGCAGGTGAATCGGCCGGTCGCCTCTCCTTCTGGAGCAGGACGATTTTGCCTACCTTCCGCCCTCTGAGAAAACGGCCTCGGGATAGGCAAGCCGTGAAAACGGCTCTCGTCCAGCACTCCATCGAATCTTCTGCTTGGAGGGCCAGTACCCAAGCTCTTCCGGGTACACCGTCAAGTCGAGGGGCCTTGTTTCTGGCGCTAAGGCGCCTTATCGCGGCCCTTGATCTCCGTTCCAGTAACCCCGGGGGAACTTTGATTTCGTCAATCACTGCCCTGATTTGTGCCATGGGCCGCATCCTAGTGCTGCCTTTTTTTATTTACATGATGAAAATGCATTGAATTGCATGCCTCCGCGCCCCTGGGGCGGAGGGCGGAGTTATTTGAAGCTCTCCTTGCCTGAAGGGCATAGGCCTACCCACTAAATCATCATGGTGTTCCTTTCCCCGCACTGTAGTGATCGGGACACAGGAATCGGGAGTTGTCCGCGTCCCGACCAGTGCAGCCGGTGAGCCCCTCCCCCCTCAGCAGGTCTGCCTGCTGCCTATCCCCCGCAGATCACGCACGAACACGTATGCGGGATCGGCACCCGCTCGTAAATAGGTTCTAGCCCCAACACTGGTCCGAGCATACCTACAGTTGCCGGCAATGGCCCCGATCAACGGTTCACGGCAGTAGTCCCGGAGTGAGGCGTAGGAGTGCGAGGGACGAGGGTACGAGGCGCACGACGTGCACCCCGCGCGTGGCGCATGAGGGGCGCACCGGGGACACGCTCCTTCTCCCTCTCCGCCTCTTCCTTCTTGGAGAGAACGGCCTCGGCAAAAGCCTCATCCGCCTCCCACTCTCACCTCCCGTGAACCATTGCAGCGATCACTGCCGGCAACGAGAGGTCCCCCCTATGGCCGCAGAAAATACGGCGCGCTCCATAACCTTTTGTTACTTACATAACCAAGGTTTGTCCGCCCTATCTGCTGTATTTATCCATTTCTGTAATGTATTTAATTACAACTATTACAATTGTATATGTAACTTGTTGAGAGGAACAGTCGCGAACCTATAGCTTTGAATCTGGTAGAATATATGTATTATTAAACGCTTAAATTGCTATGTTAACAGTAAAGAAATTTTGATGTTGGCGATTCTGTAACTGAACACTAGAAAGAAAGAACGAAAGAAAGAAAATCATTTATTCAGCATGCAACATGTTAACGTACATACATTAAAATGAACAAATCCACCGAAATGGCGCCCAGCTCAGCCACATGCTGCAGGAAAAATCTGCAGCGCTGATTTTCAGCTGGTGTCAGCGACCGAGAACATTATACATACATATATATTTAGGGAGCAATAATATTTTTATTCACCTATCAACCGACTTAAAATCATGCAAATAAAGTTATAAATACAGCATAAACGTAATTTAATACAATGGGTACAGGAAATTAGAAACAGTGACAAAACAAAAAAAGCAATAACAACAATAAGAAAAAAACATGACCATGTGGGAAACTATAAGAAAAAAAAGAAATAAAAATATACAAACCAAAAGTTATTAAATAAAACTAGATAACTAACTTAACCAATTTCTGATTGTGAATCCCATGATTTATAACATGTGTTTGTAATTATTTTGAAAATTATCAGGCGCCGTAACACATCAACCGAGCTACAGGGACAATTACCATGGACTTATATCCCGAATCCATCATTCAACATGCGCGACAACCTGCCATCTGATGAATACCTGCCACCAGTGCCTTTACCCGACTATAACGTTAAACCGAACAAAACATGTAGGTCTTTATCTTTCTATCAAACTTTTCATAATATATGTATGTCCGCTTTCATTGTACTTACAAATATTTGCAATTGTTTATATACTTCGGTAAGCCCACAACAATTTAATAAAATACTTTTCTAAAATAATAGACGTCTCAATCTGAGATGAAATTGATTAGCAAATACATAGCTAATGCAAGTACAATGTAACTCAATAATATTACAATGTACAACTATTAAAAAAAATCTTCTACTTTGTCCAAAAGTCTGATTTAATTCGAAAGGCCATTTTCTACTAACCTTCTTTGTGTATGAGAAAAAATCGAAGAGTATGGAAAGATGAAAATTTATAGGTGATACTTACGTCCCATTAAGCTTGTATTATAACCAATGTATTACTGGGGTAACGTGCGTCTTATGTCTCAATGCGACGAGCGCAATGTGGTGCTGTGTATATCTTAACCAGCACCACGTTGTTATGGACAATCGTTTCACTTACCGTCTGGTGAACGTCTTGCTCGTCTCGTCGCATTGATGAAAAACAAAAAGGAATAGTTGTATATTTACTTAATGATTCATCGATGTAATGAAAAGTTGAATGAAGCTAACGATACATAAGAACAAGGCAAAACGATGGGGATATACTATCTCGATTTTTAGTAATTTTAAATTTGTATGTTTTATTGCAGCTGTGCATCGAGCACCATTTAAAAAATTAGAAACACTGGATAAATTCTCCATTCCAAAAGGTATCCACAATTCTATTTTTTTTCATAAAAAAAGGTTTAAATCAAAATTTTCCCTTTTTTCGTTCTACGTAAACTAAAATATAAAATGAAAAATTGTTTAATAGACGTCTACTAAACTTCAGAATTTATGATCTTTTTTTCCCGCGTCTTCGATGACATTTTTTTCCAATCATTATATTATTTATTTTCGTTTATATAAACTGCCATTTGTTTTACAATTTTTTTTAATTCGAAGAAACGACGAGAAGAGCAATGTGTTCACCTGATTGTATGTAATACTCTTGCCCATAATGTGGGTTTGTTTAAAATTGTTTATACACAGCACCTCATTGCGCACGTCGCCTTTAGATATAAGGTGTTAATTCTCGTTACCAGTAATTTCGTCACTAGCAATTAAATTTTTTTTTCCAGTTACAGATCAAGTGGACGTTTACTTTTATTAATACTGCAAGGAAGTGGATCAACAACACCGTTTTTCTATAACAAATCAATGAAACACATATAAAAACAATGTCCTAAAATCAACAGCAACGAATGGAAAAAAGTTACTTTTTTTGTGAAGAAAGGTTAATATGAAAAAAAATGTAGTTAGCGTATAAGTATTTGTGTAGTTTACTAACATTTCTATGAAAAGGCGGTCCGGATGATTGCCTCCGTTTATAAAATATATTATAATATAAGGCGTTCTTTGTTTCCGATCTTCATGACAAAGCTCTCAAAAGCTTTACTGTATATTAATTGCATTGAATGTATGTAGTTAGTAAGTATATGTATATTTTATATATTTCTTCAATTTTCACTCGACTGTATTACTATTTTTCTTTATAAACTTTAAAATTTAATGGAAAATCATATATGTAATAGCTATGTTAAGTATATCAATGTAATTATTGTTTTAACTACAATTTTTATAATTGATATATGTTAATGATATTTTTAAGAACTTTATCAAATAATTAGAAAGAAATGTCCATAGAACAGTAAGATGGTCTTTTATGAGTATGACTTGTTAACATACATTTGATAAAGACTGAAATGAATGTACTAATAAGCGATACTATGTTATTATTTTAATTAATACTATAATTTTTTCCTTGTCTTAATACTAAGTTCCTTTTTTATTTACGATCTTTTACCTCATTTAAGATTTCATACTTAACACGTGAAAGC
>DWLS01006481.1:0-11581 GCA_018246255.1 Pachliopta kotzebuea | reverse complement strand
AGGGTTGATGTCAGGCAGGCGGCCGGTCGTAAAAAGTTTAGCCAAAACTATTTACAACATGTTCGGAAATATATCAGGGTACACTTATAGGACCTATAATGTATATTGTACAATTATCGCAGTACTTAGATTGGTAAGGTTTAATTTGTGTAGGCTCCGCTGACTCCTTATAAGTTGATCTTTCAAATGCTTATTACCGTCGCGGTGAACGGTAATAGGTATTGCAGTATTGCAGAGGAGGATTTCAATGTTAAGTACGGAGAGTAATATAAGCGAGTCGATTTTGAGACGTATTCATCGGCCCTCGAGCGGTCGGCCGGTTATGGAGTCGACTAAATAAAGGTAAAGGACAATAGCCGATCGCGCGTCGCCGCACGCAGAATGCGACTCGTTAAGTCGCCTCGGACGCGAATTTAAGGGACAGCTTCTAAATATCGCAGCGGCGGCGGTGAACGCGCATACGTCCGCTGATCTGTATCGCGCGCACAATACCGCGCGCTCACGTCACGAAGCGCGCTGATATATGGAGGCGGGCGAGCGGCCGCGTGCCGCCTTGTTTTATGTTAATGCGACCGCATAAAGGCCTAGCGAAAAATATCGCCACGTCCCCGGTGATGGGGCAAACGATACGCGCGGTCATTAAGCCTATCGCGCGCATTAGCCGGGCGGGGTGCGCACGCGCATCTGCCGGCGCCCGACTCAAATACATTCCCAAACCTAACAAGTCCGAGCTGTTCTCATTTGTGCGAGCTGAAATAATAAGAGTTTAATTTATCGGATACACATTGATAAGCGGTGGACGTATCGACGGATCGGTGGGCGTCTACGCACGTCGAGGGATTTATTTGCGCGTCTCCGGCGTCGATATACATACAATGGACGCGGGATAGGAGTGGCCGGTGACTGGGCGGGTTGCGCGCGCCATATACGCGCTCGTCGTGATGCACATATTAAATTGGACCCTGCGCACTGGACGCGGTCGGATACCGTCCGATGACGGCTGGCAGTTCGTGATCATCCCCCCCAGTAGTGGCACAATGAAGGAAATCCGGGGGAGTTGCCAGAGGCCGCGGGCACCGGGCCCGCCGTGACGCTGTCGGCGAGTTATTGAGTGCTGAAGGTACTCCCGCAGCGATCGCGCGACCGCCTAAGAAAATTATATCTCCGAGATACAAAATAATAGATACCCGATACTGCTCAGTACATCCACGCTGTGGGTGGCGATGAAATTGCAAAACAATAACTATGATAAATTTACCTATTAACGAATATCGGGTAGGTACAAACGTTTGAATATAATTTCGCATTGAACGCAAACTTAATGGAGATATTATCTTCCCGTTAGAGAGGAGGAAATATTTGCAGTAAATTTAAATTCACTTCGACATTCCTACCCTGCAGTGGCAGTCGGTCTAACCGGCGCGCCGTCCACAATTCACACGCAGCGTCCTCATATTTACATGAGTGTGAGCAATAAATAAAAACTGATCCGTACGGAGGAGCAGCGCTAAATCTTTATTTACCTTCGCATTAACCCTGGAGCCAATAAAAGTCCTGCGATATTGACAGACACGAATAGGCGGCGGAGATTTATAGGCGCGGCGGGGCCCGTCCGCGGTATCGGCTGTCCCTGAGCTGCGTTAATTGGAACGGCTGCCGGCCGGAGACCAGCTCTATAAATGGCAAGAGGCCTTATGGCACCGGGGTCCGGACCCTGCGCCCGCGCCGCATTGTAATTGGCCGGCACACGCTTGACGTTTACGCGTCGCAAGATGGCCGACCGAATGCGATGCGGCGACGAGTAATTGACAAATCGGCAGACCCTCGGCTTCAGCTCGGAATCGGAATAATTGGTATCGCATGTTGCGACGCTATAAAGATCCACACGAGCTAATAAGCGAACGTTTCTCGGAAGTGCAGGGTTTAGTGAGCACGGGCACGGGGTAGGAGTAATTATAGTTGCATTTACATGCGAACTCTGTTGGGACGATGTAAATGTTAAGCAAAAAGTTGCAGTTTTGACGTGTACGGATGGTGGCCGTCACGGCGCACGCGCACCGGGCGACGTTCACACGGAGGTACAAAAAAGGGTTAGGTTGCGAACTATCGCAGGTTCTCGCACCATTAAATCCGAATCCACGATCCGATAAGCTTCGTTATAGCAAAAAAAACCTAGCTATTCCAATATCAACACACATCTAGATACAGCTTAAAGAAATGCTTATTAATGTTCTGTTGGGCTGACGATTGACTACTGTGCTTTGTTTTTCAATTTTAATTTACACCCTTTCTTCATATTTCCTTCTTTCATACTTTATACTCTCTTTCTTATTATCTTCTTTCATTCTATTATATTCTTTTATATTTTTTACTGTAAAAGAAGTTCTTATTAAGCACTTCATAAAGTTTTTTTCAATATTTTATAATTGCTGTCTTTGTCCAGTAGATTAAGTGATTGATTGAAGCCCCTCCTTCATGTTTTGGATATAGGTCTATTATTATTAATTTGTTTGAACTAGTCTCGTTACTCTAGTAGTTCCACTAACGTGTAAGCATTGGAAGTTTAGTTTAGTGGTAACAATGGTGCTGTAAGGGCGGGACCGCACTGGCGCGTCGCGTTGTACGGTGATTGATCGATCGTTTGTCCGGACCGGTGGATCCATCATCAGACCCCTCGCCACCCAGTCGCCGATGAGTCGTCCGTCTGATGTCTTGATCAATCAAACCCTTTTACCGAAAAGTCGTTATAGCCTAGTAGTTTAAACACCAATTTTACCCGGGTTCTGGTTCGAGTCCTTCCTGCACTAATGAATTATTCAATTTATTTGCAGTTAGTATTACACTGAATATCACGTGCTTTAAGATATGTATCAAATTTTGTTGGGAACATCTTGATACTTGATCGAGTTACTCATTGCTATAACATATATATCGGACTCCATTAAACTGTATTTTCAATTATTAATTATCCTTCAAAATATATAAAGTATCTTGTTTACATAAAAACTTGCTAACGTCAGTCAAATCAATAGTGAATAGGCATTTGCTAAGTTAATGCGCTTTACCACCATAGACCATATCACTTAACATCAGGTGAGATCGTATTCAAGCATTAACCTGTATCTTTAAAAAAAATATAGTCTCATTGCGACTTGTGACTGTGTCTTTGTATAAGTCCTTTGTAATTGGACAGAATTCTGGATAAATGGAGTGGAGATCTTTGTCCAGTCTATGTCCAGCAGTGGGCTTTTATCAGCTGATGATGATACTTCTCTCTAACTATATATATATTTAGTATTGTATATATTTTAGACCCACAACATAACCTAAGCATGAAGTAATAAAAAATTGCATGATGATATAATTTTTTTTTGAATGAATCGTAGATATGAGTAAAGTGTTCACTTGATTTACTTGCTAAATATCATTACCCTAGTAATTTTACTAGAATACAGCACCCTTCAATACACAGTAATGTTACTATCAGGCAGTAGAGATAGGAGCTGCGGTGGTACCTAAGTCTACGACAATGACAGTGTTGAACCTAAGTTAAAAGATTTTAACATTAAAAGATCTATTTTTTTTAAACATCATAGATCTTTAATCATCAGTTTCTTCCTTACCTTCTCCAATAATTATTTATATTACTTAGTAACGAGAGGAGTAAAGAGTTCAGTTGATGGTAAGTGATAAATTTGCCCATTGCACTCGTAACCTTGAGGCATATTAAGTGTCGTTACAACAGTAATTTCATGATCGTACAGCACGTTACTATTTGACAGTAAAGACAGAAGCCGCTGCCTGGTGATAGTATTGAACGTTTAGATCTAAATCGTTTGTTTATAATTTTTATTTAAGTTATAATAAGTTGATACATTAAGCAGATATTTTTTGAATGTGATAATCTTGTGGGCGATATCACTATATAAAGTAGTGATGATCATTCACATAACTGCGTATAGATATGGATTTTATCGAATAATCAATTGATAAACGACAGAGGGCGCTGCGCACGCGCAGATGTGAAGTGATCGATCACCATCACCTACTGCCAGGTAAACACTCAACCCCCACTAATTGCCACCTACTATCTTTAAACTTCTGCATCACACATAAACCCTAAATCTAAGGTATTAAGGCACATTATAGAAAATACCGATCACACAGTCAATGATGATTAAAAGGGTTTTTTGTCATTCAAAATGATGGTTCAGGTGATGGATGGTTAGTCAATAAAGAGGGATCGGTTTGCGATATACGATATACTGTCATACAGTAACCATTACCGAAGTAATATTCGGGAAAAGTTGGTACAAATAACAATATGAGGTTGATGATCATATTATGTGATGATGATAGCGCTAAGCATTTTGCATATACAACTCATCACTTTTTCACTCGTTACACGCTCTGGCGATTGGTGATCATCATCGATATAAATACTACAGAATGTGACATTAAAGACAAGTCTGTTACAGGTAATTTCAAACGTGAAGTCGTTGAACTGTATGAATACAGTCGAACAACATTGAATGTATATTAAAGTAATATGAGGAAAATGTATCAGTACAATAAATTCATCTACCTGCCGGTGGTGGTCACCATTACCACCACCCAAATCACTGATTGAATTACATTATATTAAAATACCCGTCTCACCTGGAGCTCTTTGTTTATTGGTATATAAATAATGAATGTCGACTTTATTACCACCAGATATCTGTTCCTGTGTGGAGTATATGGTGAACTGCGAATACGGTGAGTGATCGTTAAATCAGGGAAATAAAGGGTACGGAGGTTGAAAAATCGACTCCTAAATACTGATCTCGTGTAATAAAAAAAAAATCGCAGTCCAATTTGTCCGGCGGGGTGTCCACAATAAAGCTGTCGGATGGCGGACGGTGAGATAGCCGCCGTCCAACTTATCAGTGACCATAACGTCCCCGATTTTACGACAAGCGGCCGATGCGCGCGCTCACATAAATTTGAGACGAACGTCAACCGGCGACACTTTATTTTACGGATCAAGGAAATCGTATCGATATTTCAGCGGTAATGTGTCCACGTTAAAGCGGACCGAGTGCAGCCTGCGACCTGCAGCTTGCAGTTTGCAGCGTGCGACTCCCCGCACCACCTGCAGAAACCTTTGCCTTTTTCCCGATAAAATTAAACTGCCGTAAATTCCAAATTTTATACGTCATATGTACACTATAAAGTCGGCCCGATCACTTACGGAGGGGGAGGAGAGAGGAGGCGAAGGGAGAAGGGGAGAAATGAATATTTGATTCAGTTCGTCGTCCTCTGAGGAGTAGGAGATCGCGATCGGCGAGTGAAGGCGAATAGCGAAGCTTAAGAACCGGTCGGCCGGTGCAGCGCTAATTAGGCAATTCAGGCAGCGGCAGCGCTAATGGGGGCCCGCTCGGTGCAGTAAAGCGGGCGCAATCAGATCGTGTGAACACGCCGGCCGCGTGTCCAGGGGACATTGGGCCAGGGCACGCGACGCTTTGTCACCCCGGCGCAAACAGCACGCACGGACGCCGGAGACAACGGTAACAATACTACGATCCTTTAGATAGCGAAGTGATTTGAACGTCTACCTTCCACTTCGAAGATGCTGAGAAGGAATCCTACAGCAATGAACATTGAAAAACTACTCTAATCTTAAGGTCTCTAGCAAAAAGAAAAAAAAAATAACAGGAATCCAAAACAGACAAGATCGTACTGTAGAATACTTTACAAGAGATCATCGATTGAAATTGAAATGATGCTGATGCTCTCTAGCAAATATCCGAGATTCCTATTCATTATGTCTAGACTCAAATCCAATCTAAATATGTGTGCTAAACTTATAATATAGAATAGTACGAAATTGTTTATTAAAAATTAATACTTTCCGCATCCATGGAAAGAAGAAGCCAGATTTTCATTCAAATTCATAGAGAAACTGGTTCTGAATTGGTACTTCGTATTATGTATAATGTATTAGCCTTTGCTAAGAAACTGAATTTTTTGGCTGATGATAATGATAATGACAAAATATAAAATGAAAAATGAGGAAAAAATCCTTTCAATATTATATCAGAAGCTTCTCTCTTCTAAAACAATGGACAAATGTTAAAATGAGAGAAAGAGTAATGTAAACTAAAGAAAAGTAGTTTTAGTGAAAATGTAAAGATGCGGAGATATTCGGTCTGAGAAGCGAAAGAAGAATGAATAAATGCAGAATAGGAATTAAACATGAAAAAATGTGGAATGAAAGGAGACAAAATTAGAGAAAAAGAACAATAGAGTACAATAAAGAAGAGAAAACACAACTCTTACCCAAAACACGAATAGGGAACGATTAAACATACACACCAGTGCTGCTAGTCTATAGTAAATGCTTACCATGAGGCTGGTAGTATAAAAAAATTGTTACCAAGGTATTGGGCAACATTTGATTTCTACAATGGATCTTAGTCCGAAAGGAATTTTTGGAAATTTTAATTTATTTCCTTGGGAATTTATATCAACAATGTAAGTAAAGTGTCACGCATTCGTTGCGAAGTGCGATGGTGGGGCGCTGGTGGGGCATGGTGGGGACAGCTCCGGTCTCCGCTGGCCGGTGAGCGATATAATAAATTAAATAAAAACACTGGTCCGACTGCAACAGGGATACGCACTCGGTGCCTTATTGATGGGAACGATTCAAACGCCATTTAGATAGTGAGCTGGCGTTGACGTATTATTATTGTGAACCCGGGCAGGCGGCGCGACCGGGACAGAGGGCCAGCAGACGGATGTGGTATCTCCACCTTATTGTAATACCACCACGGCAGAATCATCAGCATCATATTATAGACGAGGTAGCTGATTGAGAGAAGTAATTACTAGATTGATTAGATTGATAATATATACATCATCATCAGCTGATTAGATGTCAATTTCTGGACATGTTCTTCCACAATCGGGACGGGGTTTAGGCCATATCCCACTACACTGGCCCAATGCTGATTGGTGGAGAGTCAAGTCCTCATTTATTGATTTGTAAGCATCACGAGCAGGTAATGTTTGTTTGGGTCATGAAATTTGGTATGTGAGTCCCTATACACCCATAATGTATGCATTTGCTACAATATTCAACTAGCTGTCAATTTCCTAGTTGTTTTACAAATCGTGGGTTGAGTGGTGATATACCAACCTCACTCCCACACGGATGGGATTAATAGATCAGTAAAGGATAACTATTGTACTCTTTGACTTAAGAAGTGGATGAATTCAAAATTTATTTGCTACATATAAGTAATATTGTTGATACTCATTCTTTCTCTTTTGATATGTTCCGATCCTTTCTTTAAGTTTTACGTTTCAAGTATAGTTTCTGATATTAACTAAAATATAGATAATAATATTGCAATTTTGTCAAAGCTTATGTTATTTTTTACCGCACTTAAAACCATCGTTTCCCAACTCGACACTAACATTATTGTCATCTTAAGTTAAATAAAACAAATCATTAAAGAATCGCTTTGTTCATATCATCTCATTATTTCATTATGTCACTTAGACCTACTAACTGATGACCCATTTTATTTATTTATTTATTAATTCATCCCTTCCGACACTACAAAGGCTCCAAATAATATCAGCGCTGCAACATTAAGTTTGCTGCAGCAGATGCTGAGTGGAGTCCTGTTCAACATCATATCGCAATATTCTGTATTATCATTTTGTTTCTAATAATTTGTGTGTGTGTTGAATAAAGTTTCTTTCTTTCTTTCTATATTTTGTCCGAATGCCGCGTCCGATCCGTTTCTGGGCTCTGCGCTGCAATCTTCAATGTCATTCATAACTCAGCGTTCAGCCGGAGACGATCGCCTCCATTCCGTACTTTAAAGTAAGTTATGCGGCAGAGGGCGCTCCTGCAGCTAATGACCTACGAAACTATCCCGGCGCTGTTTCCACCGACTTTCATCATCAGCGCTGAATAATTATTCACTGGCTCCACTTCCATATTAAATCTGTTCAATAAAGGCGTCAGCCTTGTATGTGACGCTGTGTAAATATTTTAACCGGTATGAAGTTTGATACATGTCTTAAAGCACGTGATATTAGGTGTTATACTGCACGTAAATTGAACTATTCATTAGTGCAAACCGGATTCGAATTTTCGGAGTGGAAGGCAGGCGTTCAAACAACTAGGCTATCACGACTTAGGATAAGGCATACACACAGTAATTTCACTATCATACAATACAATACACACAGTAATGTCTGCATGTTACTAATTGACGATAGGAATGGGAGCTGCGGTAGTAACTACTTTAGGTATAGTATTACTGTAGCCTTTCTCACAAGCGAACCGCACCGCTCTAATTCAAGCTGCGTCGCATCAGCGGTACCTGTGCTGCACGCTGTACGCTGTTGAGCGCTGGATAATAAACAACATCAAAATACAGTCCGCGCAGAGTGGGCCAACAACCAATAAATATCCAGATTGCGTTGTTAACGCTCTCCGGCGCGGCCGATTTATACCCGTGCGCGCGCAACACCTGCCCCTGTGGCACGGAGATTGGTCATACTTCCCATACCAATAGAGTCGCGTAGTCGAATTTTTAAATTTTAATTTAAAAAGAAAAGGTGTAAAAGCACTTGTTACTTTAAACATTACTTAGCAGCCGATACTGAGATCGAACTTGAACAAGAAACTAACGTTGGCAGCATCGCCTGTTTGATGAGCGATGACAAAAGTCGCCGCAAATTTATAAAATTTGCCAAAGAGATAGTAGGAAAAATAAATCAAACAGGTAATTATTCTAAAGTACTTAAAACGTAAAATGCGGCGAAATTTGGATTGAGATATGACGCTTGAAAGATAGCAAACGATAAGGATATGTAGAAAGAGTGAAAGATGGAAATGTAGAATGAAAGGATAGACAAGTTAGCGAAAATACGAAAACAGAAGAATGAATAACAACTAAATAGAAAGACCTTACCTACAAGGGAAGGTAAGTATTGTTAGTTATGGTACTTAGTGACTTTCGGCACCACTTTCAATTGGACGACCGGAACTAGATATGGGTAAGAACCATCTTCCACACCTCAATATTAAATGCCGAGTTTTAATTTCGCCGGCCTTATTATTTAGCCAAGGCGCGGCCAAGAATTTCATACACCCACACACACACTTGACTAAATCATAGTCAATGCAAAATTGACAATGAGTTCAATGAATAACATCTACGAGTTTCATAACATCGATGTTACGCAGTCACTCATAACATATATAATAAAATCCACATTAACATACAAGTTAATATAAATGCAGTTATTCAAATTAATGTTACAAGTAATTTAATGGCCGGTATCAGTTTTGTGAACAATGAAAGTTAATCTTCCGTAGTTATAGCATAACGGCATGATAAAAACAGTCCTGTTCAAGAACAAAAAATCATTGAGAATCGTAAAAAAGACAAACTATATCCGATTTCTGATCGTAAAAAGACAGTTAAAAAATCTTTTGACGGAGTTTTAATGATCTATTAAACGACGCCCTCCGCGTGCAGGGGAACCTACGCGCAGAGGTGGCAACATTATTTAATGGAATATTCCAATGCAGTAAACACCTGCAGCCTGCCGTGGTAATGTTGCAGACAGATTGAAAGAAAAGAAAGAAACCATTTATTTGAATATTTTAGAAGATTAGGAATTGGACAGGATTGTTAACCTGAAGCCCATACCTTCTTCGTATATTAAAGAATTACTGAGCTACAGAAGATCTAGTACAATCTAGTTGAGCTAAACTTCTAACTTTCTTCATCTTTTATGATCCACATGGAACAGTTTCTCTATATTGGTCACACCAGTCTACTTCCAAACACGAAGCCAGGATTCTTTTGGAATCCAACATATCCTATGCCTTTAACTACTAGTATTTAGTAGAAGTGGATAGAAGCGATAAGTTGGAAACCGCATTTTGAGGAAGATATTGGGGAAGGTAATATTGGATCAATCAATGATGATGATAATGTTTCTTCAGTAGAAGGTTTGGTTGAAGAAGAATTTAATAAAACCTCACTAAAAGTAAATTTCGTTATTGATTTAAAGTAAATACTATTTTTATTTGTATCACTTTGAAGACAAAAACCATAAAAAAATTACAAGTATGACTTATATATATTTATGCAGTGTTGAGATCGTTGGTAGATATATATATATATTCAAACATTTAAAAGATGATGATGATGTTGATATTGAAATTTGCGAGATGGCCGAAGTATCTAATATAGAAACAGCTGTACCAAATTATTGGTACCGGAATGGAGATGCTGTTTTGCTAGACTGATCTTTGTTAATTTATTCTATAATATATTTGTATATTTTATAACAAGATTACATATAAATATAACATACAATCTCATCGTAGGCATAGCAAGATAGTAAAATATTAATAGATATAGTAATAGATTGGGGACAAAGACAAAATTAAACAGTATGCGGTAGGAAATTAAGGCAAATACGGACCTGATTTACGACGTCAGAGGAATAGTAGTGAGAAAATTAAATAATAATTATTTATACTGAACCCAACAGCGATCCATCAGCGAGGTGCTCTGTGAACTGTTTGACATCAGCGGTTAACTGTATGAATGATAAAAACGTACTAAATCGGTATTAACGCGCTCCTAAAGAAACCGGGTTACGACGTGTTTAGTGCTGCGGAACCCGAAGGGTTATAAAATTTCGCCTAATTGAAGTACTACGCAAGTCGACTAACTGCACTACGGCGATAGTACGCTAAATTTTCCTTATACCACTAAAGTGGCACAATACGACCTGACGGTAAGCAGTTACCGTAGAATTTAGACCGTTGCAGAACCTTATTATAACCTTACATCGATCGATTTAAATCTAATTTTAAGTTTAATTATGACTTAACTCTAAATTTATAATGAGATTTTTTTTAATTTCTTTACTTGAGGAGACAAGCAATGCTTTAACTTAGGTAAGTTATACGCTAGCCAACAGCACTACGTTGAGCTCGTCTCTTTAATATGTAGTATTGTCTTATTATCCCAGTAATTTCTCTAGCATACAGCAACCTTCAGTAAACACAGTAAGGTTAGCATATTACTATTTGGCAGTAGAAATAGGAGCTGCGGTGGTACTTACTTAGACTGTATCCGGCAACGAGGACCTACCACCAGTAACTGTTCGTTACACTTGTTATGTCTAAGTTTTATATACTAAGTAGATATCACCGCAGCTCCTATTCCTACCGTTGAATAGTAATGTACAAATATTACTACGTTGCAGTAAGAGTGGTGTATGCTAGTGAAATTACTAGAGTAACGAGATTTAATACCTTATATCTTAAGGTGATGTACCATCTTCACTACTATCATGTTATGGGCAAGCGTATAACTTATTTTTTATTTAAAAAAACTTTATCGCAACACCTTAAAATTAGTGTTCAATAGGCGGACTTAATGCCTACAGACATTCTCTTCCATTCAACCTAGGAAGTGGGAGATGATGTAGTAGGTGAAGTCTGAAGGATATATTTAACCAGAATAATACCGTCATTATTAGATACATACAT
>DWLS01006480.1:0-11583 GCA_018246255.1 Pachliopta kotzebuea | reverse complement strand
TTATGTGGCTTTAATTACGGCCAAAAAACCCCAAAAGCCAAAAACCCCTTTTAAATAAACAAAAAAAAAAAAAAAAAAACTATGCATATTTTTGACATTATGCTTATATAAATATGTTGCTCGTATAAAAATTACTATTTATATGTACTTCCGGTACACCCGGCCAATCGGAAGTGAGACCAAAAATCACCAAGTATATTAACGCTGCATATTTTTGTTAACCTTATTGAAGTTCAAATGTTCCTCGTGAAAAAATATATTTCTTTATATGCTTCCGGTTCTGATCTGTCAACCGGAAGTTGTCCATAATCTATATAGCTACATATAGATCCTTTATAGATATATCGTAAAATTAACAGTGAGAGGAACGGCGTTACACAGACACAGCGTTTTTTTAATTATTTTTGTTCATCAGGCGCTGTGTGTACCTTCTGCTTCTTCGTTGGTTTGATATTCACCACCGGAGCTGGTGAATACTGGTTGAAGATGTTCGACTCGTTCGCCGGCACCATAGGCCTAGTGGTCGTCGCACTGCTAGAGATGATCGCCGTCGTTTACATCTATGGTCATGAGAAGTATGTGAACCCGTTCCTTTTTAGGCTTTAATTGATCATTTTGTTGGTTTTGATCTAATTTAAGCTGCTGATGATCTTCACCATCAGGTTTACGAATGATATCTACGAGATGACCGGATACCGTCCGGGCTGGTACTGGCAGATGACGTGGCGCTACGTCGGGCCGTTTATAGTCACCTGCATCCTGTTGTCCTCCCTGGTCTTCATGCTGATCAATCCACCGACATATGGCGCCTGGAATGCTGCGGAGGTATCCAAAATATGCTTTTACCATCATTATTGTCAGCGGGATAACGTCCTCCGCTGAGCATAGGTCTCCCTCAAGGATCTTAAGCGTTATCCGCATGCTGCGGCTTCCTTTGATCTTCACCAGACTATCAAATTTTTTCATTCCAAGAGGTGATGAGATGAGCAAGGCATTCACCTGTTGGTAAGTGATGCGCTTGCCCATCATAACGCGGTGCTGGTTAAGACGCTTTGAAATATGAGGTGTTAAGTCTCGTTACCCCAGTAATTTCAGTAGCATACAGCACCCTTCAAACTGAGACAGTAATGTTTGCACATTACTATTTGGCAGTAAAAATAGGAGCTGTGGTAATAACCTAGACCGTAACAGCAACTTACCCCCAGTAAGCTATATATATCTATGGAAGTAGAAGATATAGTATAGTATCCTTCACATATATTCTGGTGTTGAAGGAGATTGATACTAAGATCTAGACATATAAAACCTACCCAGACGGTCTTTTTTAAAATGTTGTCGTTTGTTGTAATATACATTTGTTTTAAACAGGGTCGCGTAGAAAAGACACCTTATCCAAACTGGGTGTTGGGCATAGCAGGTGCAATGATCCTAGCAGGAGTACTGCCGATACCGCTGGTGCTGATCCTGCGCCGCTTCCAGTGCCTGGCGCTCGACGTCGACATCCATCACGGCTCCATACGCAGGATCGAGACCACCGTATCCACGAAGGAGATGATGAGCGATCAGGACGTAAGTTGACTTTCAACTTTATACCAATAATCAATTTATTGACTGATGATAGAGAAATGATTGGTTTAAGGGTTGTATGCTTGTGAAATTACTGGGGTAACAGGACTTAACACCTTGTGTCTCAAGGAGACGAGCGCAATGTGGTGTTGTGTAAACCACCTTAACCAGCGTTATTCTGTACAAGCGTACCACTTACTATCAGGTGAACGCCTTGCTCGCCTTTTCGGGTCATCGAATAAAAAAAAAGATCATCCAAGCCGTAACGTAAAAGCGATGACCAGTTCTTCGAACTCTAATTTAGATACAACATCAAAATTACATAACTTTCATTTTTATATATATTATCAGCCCATCCACGTCCACCGTTAGACATAGGCCTTCTCCAATAATTGAGAGATTTGGGCCACCTTCCACCACGCTGGCCCAATGATGATTGAAAAAGAAACAAGAGCCATGTTAGTTGATTAACGTCATCACGAGCAGATGAGGTGGACTTGAGTCCTGAGAGTTGTCATGTGGGGCCCCATCCCTTGATAATAATATTTACATGATGTTACATTACTTTAATTGTATAATAAATGTGTTTTACTTAATTTCCATACAATCTGTCTACAATAAGAGCACATACTTGCGTTAAAACGCTCAGTAAAATTTTAATGATTTAGTATTCAAAGGATTTTCTAAAATATTCTTGTAAAATGTACTTGCAAATTATAAATAATGAAATCTTCAAAACATACCTTACATATACAAGAAAGTCTTACTTAAACTTAATTTAGTCCTATCTAAGTTATCCACGACTCGAAAATTTAACGTTTTAATAACCTCTGTTCAAGCGCGCGAGTATAATTTGAAGTGAAAAACGGCGCGAAATTTGGTATTAAATAAAGTCAAAAGCTGTCATAACATCAAGCCTATTTTAATTTTCTTTTTTGAATAAGTTTAAGTTTCTTTTTTTTAAGGTTATTGCAATAAATATGAATTACATTATGGTTTTGTATCATACTCGCTGATCACTAATCCTTTGCATACTTAAAATATTAACTCGCTAAAATTCACTCGTAACTAACTAAAGCTAACTTGTATGGGCGAAATGTAAATGCTTATTAAGATATATCAATAACGGCTTCGGTTGATTTGTTGCTTATAATAATTATTAATTGAGAATATGTAAATAATGACGAGCCTTCTATTTTGTGTAACCATTTTTGTTTATTGTTCTTGATATATCATACTTCAGTAATATGAAACGTAACGACACGTTATTTAACAAAATCTAAAATGAGGATCATTGAATTTGATTTTTTATTCTTCTTTTGCCACGCTGTTTACTATAAAAAGCTTTATGCAATAATGTCGATTGCATAAAATACAATTTAGTTGGTAATTTAAATATATATTTATGGTGAATAACGTGTCGATATGTTTCATTGTATCACTGCTATGTTAACCCTCGCTGCGCGCTCGGCGACGCAGGTGCTCTCGCCGGAGACCGCACCGCCCGCGCCCGCGCAGCTCGTCGCCGAAGCGGCAGGAACTAAGTTCACTATTGGAGACTTCGACGTAAGGATCTTATCGAATTGACCTTACAACTTTTGTTTATTTTTCTTTTATTTGGTATTTTCTAACCCATCCTTTATTATAGTGAAAATAATAACATTCATCGTTCGGTTATACACTCCTTTAGATTGCAAGGCACATGGAAGAAACTATTAAATAAATAAATAATGTTGCCAAAAATTGGATTTAAATTAATAAATTACGAGAATGATGGAATAATACATTTTATAATTTTTTTACCGAAAACTATTTTATTCGTTTCAATGAAAGATTATCAAGCATGTTTTATTGGTAGTATTAACCTATTGCGTATAAAACATCTCATAAATAATTGTTGGCATTATGAGAATTATATGATCTGTACCAATAAAAAATATAGGCGCAGATAAATTATGCGTTTGTTTTTAATTAATACGAATTAGTTAATGTATAAAACGTAGCAGTTTTGATGTGATTCCAGTTGTAAATATGTTGTACCCGCTTACTTTAGGGGGTGGACGGCTGTGAGCAGAGGGCGAGCAAACGCCTGCCGACGAGCATCCCGCGAAGCCGACCAAAGAAATAGATGTTTGTCTGCTCGATCACTTGTTTACATTAATTTCGTACATAGAAATTATATTATAAGTGCTTAAAACGTTTTATTATTTGCTTCATGACAAAAATTCTTTTGAAGAAACCACGTGAATGTAGGTTATATAATTACAGACAATAGTCTATAGGTAAAAAATATTAACATAGACTGAAACCAGTTTTTTTAGTGTTACCACATTCATTATTTAATTTCAGAATTTATGTTTTTTGATTTTTCAACGGGACAACATTGCAAAATATATTATTGAAAAATTTGTACCATGTAAACAAGAAATATTTTTGTGGCCAAATGTACAACAATAAATTTTAATATTTGTGTCATAATGTTAGAGGTTAAAAATTGCGTTTTGTTGTAGTTTTGCGATAAAACATTAGCATAAATTATTGATGACTGTGACTAGATGTGCTCTATGACCTTAAAGAATATTTCTAAAACCCGGATAACACTCTTAACACGCTTTTTTATCTATTTTTGGCTCAGTTGCGATTTTTACTTTTAATTTATTATTACAAACGTTTAGCAGTTTTTGTAGTGTTAGCACAAAAGCTTTATTTTTTTTAATAACACGCATTATTTGTTTATGTGGTTTAATATCTCATCGCTTGCTTTGTAACACGGAAGTCCCTGCTTTAATCCCGGAGCCAATTATTGGAGAGCTTAGTCGATTCGTTTTGGATCCACATGGCTACCTCCCTCCTAATAATCTGCAGATATAAAACACATTTTTTTGTATTTCGGCTATTAATAATAGAAGAACCAGAGTATTCCGAATAAACATTCTTCACAATCCGCGTCCAATTATCTCGTAATATCACGAGAAAATGATAATAAGTTTTAACCAATTACAGATAAAAATATGCTTTGTTTTTGTGTGCTCTACTGCTTTATAATAGTCACTGTAACAGCACTGCATGAAAGTTATATATTTATTATAAGTATATATTTATTATAAATATCTTTTACAATCGTAATGTTTATTTTTTTTCAATATTTTAATATATAAATTGTGATGTTCCAGTCGTCCGATACAGAGACCGGCGAAGTCAACCCGTCGCAGAATTTCGACGAAGCCAGCAGTAGTGACGAGGAAATATTAAACACCAACGCTACTGGGACTGGTATTCGTCTAGCTATGAAACCCATTGGCCATAAACCCACCACATTTAAAATGGATGTAGTCGACGATTGACCGTCGCATCTATTATATTACTTTTGGAACCTGGTAGATTTGCAGCTGAAGTAGGCTTCCTAACCTCCAGTACCATTAATTTTGATGTAATTAATATAAGCTTAATTAGTAGGTAGTAGGTTGTAATAAAAAAAAAATCGATTAAGTTACATAACTGAGCGATAAATTACAAATGTATATCTCTTACCGATGTCGTAACCAACAGTATTATGGAAATAGAAATTATTAGGTTAAATACTAATTTCAGAGTAGCAGCAGAATTCCCGCGACGTTCACATATAATATCTTAACTAGCATAAATCATAATTAATCTAGATGCCATATAAGAAAACAATGTTTTTTATTAATAATTCTTCAGAATAATAGATAATTTGTGTCCACTTTATATATTTTTTTTACTAAACAAAATTGTATTAGAACAAAATTTTTATTTAACTTAACCAAATGACAGATTATGTATAAATATTTGAAAACAGGTTTTGATTGCAAATCAAGTTATAGTAACGTTAATATTTAGGCGTTAAACAAAATTAAGCTTGATTTATTTTCCTTAAAGATTCAGATTAAATTTAGTAAACCATTGTACAGTCATCTATTGTAGGTTAAATTATTTTAAACACAACATGTTAAATTTAAATATAATTAAACAGAGGCATTCGTTATATTATTAAATACATACAGGTGAAGCTAATAAAAAGCTTGTGATAAATATTTAATTAGCAAATTAAAACGTTTTAGTTAAATTTAATACGATGCAAAGTTATCTTCGTAAAGGTAAAACTTAAGAAGCTACTAGTTTCTAAATTATAACAAGTTTATTAAAATAATACGTCATATTTTGAACACATTGAAAAGATAGAGGATAAATAACGTTTTTAGCAAAAAACAGTTAAAAATAGATAACGAGAATATATGTAAACTATTAGTTAGTTTATCAGATACAAAAATATATATTACAAAAAATACAAAAGCTTAAACATCTTAACATGTACAGAAGTATTCCACTAATTAACGCGTTAATACTTAAATGATAATATTAGATCTTCCGCCGCGATTAATGCTTTGCATTCAGTTATATTTGTTATTAAAATTGTCTGTATGTAATTATAATAATAATCCAATAAAAAGGATGTAATATTGTTGACATAAATATTGTTGACTTTACAAAAAAAAATTCTGTTAGACTGTCAAAATTAGACATAATCACTGACAAAATCGTCAAAATTACGATATGCATATTGTTGAAAATATTTTCATTAATTTAATAACATTATTAGTGTCATTGTATTTAGGCATGAGTCGTAATTAAAAACACCAGGGTCAGGAACCTAGTTTTTAAATCCTTTAAAATACGCAGTTGCCATATCTAAATTACATAAATATCAAAATTAATCACAAAACGATAATAATTCTTAGGTCAGATTATCATTAAAATATTACATAAATTTAATCCGTTTGGGATCTAAATTCTCAGTAAAAAGTAGGCAATGTGTATTATAATACATAGAAATCTTATATTCTACTAATAGTGAATGGTTTTTGCTCGGGCATCATGTGCATTTACTTGAAAGCAAAAATCAATATGATTTTTAAAATCCTGTCGCTAAAATACGTCTCATACCCAATCGTGTTAATTATAATATAAAGGACGCAGTTGTGGAGTAAAGTTGACTGTTTAAATAACGTTAATAGATTTAGGACGATCGTTTAGAACTCAAGATGCTAGTCACTTGGTAATTATAAGTTAGAGTTAAGCGTGAAGCGAAAGTGATGTGATTTGGAAATCGATTTATATGACGAGCTTCGATTAAAAACTAAGCAAGCATTAGTTTTAAACGAAGTTTCAATGACCCAGAGGATACTTAACAAATTTCAAATTTAATTCAGACCTTCACGAGTCTATAGACGTCTGTAAAACATAAAGTAACACTAATATTTTCGCGTCATATCTAATTTATTATTAACATTAATGAAAAATTTCATAGAACTTTTGTCACATATTGTGATAGAAATAAATCAGTAACTATTTTACTTTCAAAAAATTTTATCTGTGCGTACAGTAAAATAAAAAATTTAATAAAAACTATGTAAACGATAATATTTCGGTCTTCACAACATGCCTGAGATTACTTAATTACAAAGGCATAGAAAATAATAATGGTTATCAGCCATGCGTACAACGCACAGTTTCCTTACTTTTTAATATATTTTTTTTGTTTTATAAATAACAAGTATTTTAGGCTTAAAGTCTAAGCTGTTAATTATTAAAGGCTATTGAAAATTAAAACGACTGACAGTTTTCAAATTAAATACGGTAAATATATTAAAAAAATCCGGAATTCTTACTTTTCTTGTCCCTTTCTAATCTCGTACTCTTTGTTTCAGCTTATGTAATAATATAAATGTGACTATAAATATCATATTTACTTCACTTAACCCATAGTTTCCATTTCCTAAAAAAATCTTTTCGTTATAATATCTTATGCAATAAATAATATTAATGATTAAGTTATATGAGGAGAATTTCTAGAGCGTTTCTTCCATACTCTACAACGAGAAATTGTCTTTAGAAATGTTAAATTTTCAAATGACGCGTTAGCTAACATTCATGTGAATAGAAAGTCATAGAAATACAATTATTGAGGTTTCATTAAAGTATTAAATGTAATCAAATTTTCGTACTATCAAACAGTGCAGATTTTATTCGTCTTGTGTGATGAAGCTATCCTTTAGGCTATACTTAAAAGTTAAACCATTGATATGAATCTTTGATTAACTGTTGGTTTAAGTAGGAATGTAATTAAACATGCTCTTGTACCCAAAATTCATCATCGGAGGGCCGGTTTGTGTTATGACTTTTGATATGAGGTCTACGCTCAGCAGCGATCGTTTCCAGCTCATGGTGTGAAAGTTTGCACTGTATGATGGAACTTTTAAACATCGCTCATCAGTTCCAAATTTATACATAGCATTATTACTGTACGATGATATTAACGTAAACTTAATAATAATAAACATTGTTTCTGTTGATGCGTAGATAGCTTCGGGATGACATCCCAACACTATTTGTAGTATAAACTTTCTATCTAATAAGATTATTGTAACTACATTTTGAAATGCGAAATAAAATATTGCCGCCGGTATATTTTGTTTATTTAAAAAACACAATTCCTATACGATAGATATGTACAGAATTAAATAATGTGAAGAAAAAATTATCTTTAATCCTCTTTCTTCAATCAACAAACTGCTTCCTGAGGCTTGACGCGGAATAATTAGAAGTCTTTGTTAAATCTTGTTGTGTCATCAGATATTTTTTTTTGTAGTCGGTTAGGAGTTTTTATTCGAAAAGGGAATGAGAGGAGCAAGGCCGTTCACCAGATGCTAAGTGATACGCTTGCCCATAAAATGGTGCTAGTAAAGATGGTATGGTATACACAGCACCACATTACGCTTCGTACCTTGGGATACAAATTGTTTATACTCTTTACTCCAATAATTACACTAGCATACAGCACCCTCGACTCCATGTCACTTACTATTAAGGTTACCATACAAATCTTCTCTTTGTCAAAATTCATTAAGTTCATTTTTCAAAAGAAGAATTGGAAGTATGGAAAGGTTACATAACATGTACCAGTATATTCAAAATATCAATTAATTTATCCAATCTTATATACTGATTAGATAAATAGACAACGTACTACAAGGACTAGGTATAATAAATAAAACATGATGAAAATACAGTAGCTCCCAAAAATATTCTTAATAAATATTCAATACAAATGAATTAACATAAAAAAATATTTTTTCAAAGCATTTTAATTAAAAATTCATATTTTTTTTAAAGTCATAATAATTCAATTAATACTTCTAATTTTTGTTTAGTAAAAAATAATGTTAATATGTTCAAAAAAAATTGACAAAATATAAAATTATTCAGAAAAATTAGTCCAAAGCTACAAAGTATATAAACATTTACTAATAAAACACTGTACAGAAGCACACATTAAGAGAGCTTTAAAATTTTATAGAATTTATAACATTGGCTAAACTTATTACTAAGAAACATTGACACATCGGTATAGACAATCTAATTCTAAAACAATAAATTCACATAAACCCTTTTTTGTCTAAACATAAACAAACCATAAACAAGCAACACTTAGATTGTCAGTTTGTCAAAGGAACTGCAATATCTTGTGCATAGACTAGTTATACAAAGCGATTTGTGACTTTAAGTACTTAATAAGTGACAATATTCTAGCCAAATACGGATTAGAATATCCCTACTACCTCTGTAATAATACCAGGACAAAGCTGAAAATAACCTATCAATAAAAAAGAGATCTAAATTCCATATAAAAATCATTTTAAAAACTCTTTATTATTTTGACTAAACATAAAATTATTTCAGGGTATTATTTTCAATTCTAAATTACTAAAAACATAGATTACTTAACAAAAAAAAATACTGAAAAAATTGGAGATTGGTGAATTAAATAGATATTGCACTGAGGAACACTTAAGTACTAAGTTCATACATTTATCTCGGTTTCTATAAATCACTAAATGAGCGCTAAATAAAAAAAATTTAAGTACTTACACATTTAAACGTCAAAAAATCCATTCCATTCAGTTTTTTGTTGTAATTCCATTACAACTTTGTTAAATTTAAAAAGCAAGGACAGTAGTCCATAGAGCCTAATAATTTACATTTTATTTACTTTCCTTAACATAAAACAAACATTATTTTTTTCGACAATCTTCAAGGTTTAAGAACCTATTTTTTTAATCTATGCCCCAATTATGATCGCAAGATGTTAGATTGCAATGAATGATGGAAATATGAAATGGCTAGAGAAAGAAAATTTGAACGCCAATTCATAGTTACTAATAACATTATAAAAAGATCTAAAACTATTTTAACGTTTGTTAAACTATTTTATAAGTACGATGATATATTATGTTTTAAAACTTAGTCCTAAGAAACCTGCAAAACAATAGAGGCAGATTGTATTAATTGAATTGTGAGGTCGTAATATTCCATTAAAAAGTTTTGAGATTTATTCAAATTAAAAATGAGCTACATCATTAAAAAATATTTATGTCATAATTTATAATATTAATAAATAACCTCAAAAAGACATGAGAGATTCCTTTGATTACATTTTGGCATAAAATTAATTAAAAAAAAAAATGAATTATGAAATTATTTAAGTCAGAATTAAATCCGCATCAAACTCAAAATTAATTTAGAGATGACTATGGATGAAGTCGCATTGAGTGAAGTCTTTATATAAAAAAAGAATCGCAAATTTTTGGATAACTTAAGAACTGTTATTAAAAAAACCTAAAATTATTATATTATGATGTCATTGAAGGTTAGGAATAATTGCCGAAACTTTACCACATTTTTGAAAGCACAAAAAATAAAAACTTTTGTTAACTAACAACTATTAACTGAACACAGTATAATATTTACTTCAAGAGACTCAAAGAAGAATGAATACTCCCTCGCATTTGTTGGCTCCTTCTAAATCTTGTTTGGGCGGGAACTAGTCTCTTTCTGATTGGTTAGTAGTCATTGCCCGTTGATTCGTTGCTTTTTCCAAGCCTTTTAGTTCCCATTATCTTCACAGAGGGCGTATTGACAACACTTTTGTTTCAATTAGATTTGCAGATGGCGCTACTGGCACGTGTGCAAACACTATATATTTAACTGAATAGAAACAATGGAACATAAAAGCGCGGTAAAATTTTGACAACTTTACACAAAAAAGGAGGTATTACTATGGGTGATAACAGAATGGGCATAGATTAAAAATATAATGTTACATGGCTTCACTCTTGTTATTTTTTTGTGTTAGTTTGCTTAATGTGCTAAGCTGAGGAAATGCGGTTTTATTTTGGACAGGATTCAATCGCGAAGTCATAAATATGAATGGTTCATACAAGGAAGGACGGTCCATCGCGGAAACCTCGAAATGTCGAATCTTCTCCCTCGCGCACCAGTTAGAAGCTTTTGAACAGGTGTTTTCAAGGCTGTTTACGTCATCGGGGCCAGTTCTATTACCAATTACCATCATAACTACCTGAGAATGAGATAAATACTATTTTTTTAACCAGAACTTTTTTTTTTAAATCTCTAGTCACCCGAATTAATACATGTCTTAAAGCATGTGATATTACTTGGTGTTATACTAACTGCACAAAAATTTGGCTGGATTTGAACCCGGCACCTTCGGAGTGGAAGACTTGTGTTCAAACCACTAGGCGTGGCGTGGCGTTCACCAGTGGCGTGGTTTTTTAAAAGTTTACAGCCAGGCGATTTTGTACATGGCTTAAAGCATGTGATATCAGTTGTTATATTAACTGCATATAAATTGAACAATTCATTGGTGCAGGCCGGATTCGAAACCGGTACCTTTGGAGTGGAAGGTAGGCGTTGAAACCACTAGGCTATCAGGAGTCCAACTAGAAGTATCTACTTACTATTTATATTATTTATATTACTTTTACATATTATTAAATCTTAGGCTAAGTCTTATGGTTTGCTAGTCAATCCTGCTAAGACTCAAGCAATCATTGTTGGTAGCTCGCGTCTTATTAGTAAAATTGACTGGCATCAACTACCGCCAATTTTATTTGATGGCATAATAGTCCCCTACAG
>DWLS01006479.1:0-11586 GCA_018246255.1 Pachliopta kotzebuea | reverse complement strand
GCAGGTATCATAATTATCGTCTTTTGCTATTAGTAGATAAAAATTATAAAAACAAACAAGTATTTGATAAGCAAAAAAGGTCTCCGACAATAGTCCGAGGAATAAAAGAGCATATCAAAATAAAATAAAAAAAAAAAAAAAATAGGCGGATGGTCATCACATAGATATGTACGATTCCACACGATGTTCTTCACTGTTACAGCACGTGGTATTAGTTGGTGTTGTACTGCACATAAATTGTGGAATTCATTGCTGCAGGTCGGACTCAATTCTGGTACCTTCGGAGTGGAAGGCCAGAGTTCAAATCACTAGGCCAGTGATTCTCAACTACTGTGCCGCGAAATTTTAGATAATACCTTAATAATAAATATACTGTTATTTTTGCAGTATCTTTACATATAATTTTGTCGAACATTCAAAATTACTATCATAAACTATTTTATACAGTTTGTTGTTTCAAGTTTTAAGATTGTTTTAAGTTGTAAATAAATAACATATACGCTTATTTTTTTTCTGTATACCGCCAAATTTTGAAAATGTTAAGTGTTCCGCAACAAAAAAAGGTTGAGAATCACTGCACTAGGCTATCACGGCTCATAGAAAACTAAGGAAATTAAAATAAAAGCGGTTGCGATATGTTTATAAACGGAAAACCTAGACTAGTACGTTTTACTACATTGTCGCTTACCATCATAGCTGTACAATTACTTTACTGGTGGTAGGTCTCTGTTACCGTAGACTGTCTAGGTATTTACCACCGCAGCTCCTATTGCAGCCGATAAACTCTCCTGTTCGAATATTAAAGTGTTTTAAGAGTTGTGTTTACTAGTGAAATTACTGGGGTGACGAGACTTAACATGTAAAATGCAGTGTGGTGTGTCATCTTAACCAGCGCCGCTTTGTTATGTACAGGGGTATCACTTACTATTAGATCAGAGTTCCCCAAACTTTTTTGTGTCGTAGACCCCTTGGCATGTGTTTCCGTGTTGTGTAGACCCCCTACTAACCTGATATTGATTTACTGTAAATTTCTAACTGTAGTGAAGTTTAGTGTTAAAAACTTAAAGTAAATAACACATGTTAATTTAAAACTACTCAAAATAAAATTTTGTTCTGTTATGTAAAATATACGTAACATTAAATAAACTATAAATAAAATAACATAAGCAATAAGTCAATATTTTTAGTGAGAAGGATGTATCTGATGCTTTAACAATAAATTATCTAATAAGTGAGGAATTGAACAAGTCAGTGCAAGTTGGCGAAGCTCTGAGACTGCGACTCTCAGGTTTTTACAAGTTCAAAATGTATTGCGACCACAAAGCGAATACCCAACATGCTACAACTTACACTATTTTATAAACATATATAGTAAATTCTTTACTTCATAGGTACTTTAATAAATAATGTATATGTTTTGATATTATAAGATAGTATAATGTAAGTAAATAGGTACTAAGTGTATGTGTTGAGACCCCCATTTTCATTTCATGGACCCACAAATTTTCTTTTCGCTGACCTTAGACCCCTTGCAGGTTGTCATAGACCCCTCGGGGTCGATATAGACCACTTTGGGTATCACTGTATTAGATGAACGCCTTAGTCAACTGGTTACCTTGTAAAATAAAAAAAATATTCGCGAACAAATTGTTCAATTTCAGAGTGCTGTGGTGGAGAGAGCTGGTGGGACCCGCAGAGACGAGACCACATTCCTGGCGGGCGCTGCGCTGGCGGCTCTACTGGCATTCATAATTTTCTGTCGCAACCGTTTCCGTTATGCCGTCCTTTAATCATTTAACTTAACGGCTAATGGTTAAAATTGTATAGAGAAGAGACCTCTGAATAAAGTCTCGTCGCGACGGGAGATATGCGAAGTTTGAGAAGTAATCTATGAATCTGTTAAATATATAAATGTTTATCTATTTCGATACATCAATCAATTTGAAATTGTAAAAAAAATATATTTCTGTCGTATTTTTCTATTTAATACAATTAAATATGTTACTTGTGTTGTTTAGTTAGCCTTTGATGTACTTATTGTGTGCTTTATTATTTCTTAATCGAAAATCTATATGTATTAATAACAGGAAGTGTCTTTCCTGAGCAGTATAAAGATAGTTTTTAAGACAGTATAATGGAAAGTATTTTTTATAATTTACTATGATCACTGATTTGGAGAAGAAAATATGTTCTTTGTAATCGCTCATATTATAAATAGACTCTTAAATGTTCCTAGAGTTTTTTTTAATAATTGTATAACAAGTTATTGCAGAGGTTATTACAGTTGGTGAAATGGATTTGAAAAGATTTTAAGGTTCATATGTTTATATGTAAGTAACTGATTAAAGAAGCTTTAACTTCATTTTGGATATATAAGCACATACTATGTCTATAACTTGACACGTAAAAGTTTTTCAAAATTCTTTAATACATGTAATCTCTTTATTATATAATATCACCTTTATGATTATTGTCAGAGGTACTCTGTATTTTCAAAAGAATTAAAATCTTTTACCTTTCGCTTAATTTTTTTTGTATAGTTTAATAACCGTCCACAATGCTGTATTACATGAATTTGAATAATATATATGAAATAAGTCTAAATGAATATTAGTTTTGTTAATACAACAATAAAATTGATTTAATAAATATTTTAATTATATTATAAGAAGAAAAACTTGATGTTTTATATTTACGGTATGGAAACATTGAGAAGTTTGTAAGATATAAATGGTTGGATATAAATGATTGTATCTGGTCAGTTTTTACATTGCCCTTCGCACTGAAAGAAACCTGCGTTACATCTGTTTCCTTTCATGGTTTATTAATATAGATGTTATAGATGTCAAAGTTTTAAAATAAAAACGACACGATTCACTATTTTATAATTTTTATTGTAATCTCCCACAATACGTTTCACAGCAGACATCTCCGCATCGCACACCCCACGGCGAAAATAATTTCATTTGCGTCTAATTAAACAACTCACTGATAAATATCTCGACATGTTAAACAATCAATAAAACGTGAAACTGTCACAATGTCCAACAATCGATGGAAGTTTCGACCTACAAGAAACTAGATGATATCCCATATCGTGTGATGATGTTCTTGAAACCAGTTTTAAGTATCGGAGCATAGAAGCAGATGAAGTTATAAACTAATATAATAAAATTAATGTACTACAGTACATTAAGAAGATATTTAAAAATTAAGATAAAATACCTCAGTTTCATTTTATGGAATAAACAATTATTTAGAAAATGATAATGAACTGGTTTTAAAAACGTTTCCTGTCAATAATATACAACAAATCGATACAATTTGCGCACAAACGCCGCCCAAAAATCGTATAATACTATTAAATTACTTTCTGGATAATATTGAACCAAATACAATCGAATCCTTCCCAAACGTCTTTTACCGTTATAACATGATGAAAATCCCTAGACTTATCTACTTCATTAAAATTAATAACATTTGTTACTTTTACTTAATTATTAATATCACTATTAACAATCTACGCTGGCATCTCGAGTTCGGGAAATATCTGGATGGAGACGGAAATCTTTACGTAGAAATATCAAACAATTTTTATTAGTATGAAACTTGTATAATAAATTTGGCTAAAGTTTGGAACAATACATTTTTAATGTCAAAATCAGTAACATTGAACAATTTATATTTATACATGGCAAATTTTTTTAAGCCGGTATCAAATATTTAATTTACTCTCGTTAGGAAAGTCATATTTATTTTTATATGTGTCTATCAATGACGAATGTGAGAAATGTTAAATTGTTTTGTGCTCCTGGAGATATTGTCGGGCGAAAACGAGATGTGTCAGCTAAAAACAAAATAGTCGACTATCACATTTTACTTTCTTCGACACGGTGTCTTTAAAGCTGATTCTGTTGAATTTTGCGATACTAAAGGCTTTTCTAAAAAAAACATAATTGTATCACGGTGTATGTTCTCAGTTACGACGTGTCGAAGACAGTGAAAAGTATTTACAATAAACTCTTAAATAATTATCATTTTATATTTTTTTATATAAAAAACCATCACTCTAGTAACAACACTACCTGGATATTATATTTCATTTCGTTAATTAACATTGTTCAATTTTTTTTTATAATTAGCTTTAAGCCTAATCTTACACTACAGAGAAGATATAAAGATTATTTAGTGAAAAGGTATCAAACGTTTGCGACATCGTCACAACACTTTATAGATCCAAATAATTATTAACAAACCTTCAAATATGATGGGTCTAGTTCGGTCCGTGCTGTTTGGTATTAAACAAATGCAATTTTGATGTAACTACTTCGAATGAACTTGATTTAGTGATCCGAGTCGTAATGCGACTAGGATCTGACGATAGTTCAACACCCTCTATCAGCTTCAACTAGAATAATGGAAGGATGATTAATTTACAGTATCTACTTACATATTCGAGAGATAAAGATCACTAGTGTATATGTATATCTTTAGTTATAATCGATAGCGTATAGATCTGTGTTAGTAATAGGCAATACGATATATTATTTGGTGCATCCCATTATTTATACAATTTAAGGGATAAGTAAGTATTTAGATTAACGCATCTAAAACTCCTAAATGAGTAAGGATATCATAAAGACGATTTTTTTAAAAAAGAAATTTTAAGAAAGAGCAAAAATTCGTTAGAATCTTAGATAATAGTGTAAGTATATAGAGGCTACATAAGATACAGTATAGTATAGTTCAGTTTGTACTGAATTTGAACAGAGGTTCAACTGGAAGCTATGAAGAACTCGCTAAAGTTATCAAAGAAGTAGAGTAGAAATTGTAAGAGTTAATGATCGTTGAAACTGATTTATCATTTTTGGCGAAGCCACGCGAACTATAATAAAATCTGATCTTAATTATTAGAGGTTATTGAAAACGAGAGGTATGTCATGTGCATGCACGATATCACAGTGTTTGATGCATTAGGTCTTATTGATCCTAGAAATATCACCCACATTCCTAGGATGGATCTGGATAAAATGTTCTACATAGAAGTACAGCCAATTTATCGTTTAAATTATTTATAACACCGAATAGGCTATCTAAATTTCAAGGTTAACTTGTGCGCAACATTTTTTCACGAATAATCGTGAAACATATGAAACAATGTAAGGGATTTGAGCTTCGCATTGATCTGAAAGCTTAACATTAAAAATATTCTCTATCTATTCTAGTCTATTTATTGCTATGTCAAATAGGCGGGTTATTAATACAAAACTCTGCGGGAATCAACATATCTATTTATAAATTTCGTCAATTTCTTTTGATTATATTTGGGTAAGCTAACAATTAAAGTAAACAATTGATTAAAAAATTTGAAAGCACTGTGATTGAAATATAAGAAAAGAAAATATACGGACGGTTTATGTAGATGATCTAAAAACTATCCAAAGTAGTATTATATCCGTACTTTACAATAACAACTTAATATAACACTTTAGAATAAACTTAATATGAAATAGCACGTGAACGAACATACAGGAAAAGGATTGGATGATATTTACAGAAAATATATTAAGAAACTAAATTTGAAAGTAATTTTTCGACGATCTTGTTTATATTATCTAATATAAGACAAAGACTAGGCCCGGTATAGATCAGAGTGACATGATCACAAGAAGCTTGAGAAATGTTATTAGATAGTGAGTATTGCAGAAAATGTTCCTGTATCTATATGTTATAATTGGTCAAATAGTGCATGAAGCCAACGAGGAAGGAATATAGATGATATTTATCGATTTAACAGTTTCTGTCTGATTGGATAATTGCAAGTTCGATGATATATTATTTATATACTTCTCGGTGGATCACACGGTATCTGTCGCCGGGCCTTAGGAATTACAGCGGGACATTTGTGCTGAAAATCTAATATAACTATTATAATATTTCCTATTACATGAATGAGTAAAATACTCTGAATTGTTTAATAATCACAAATATCGAGGCATATATTTGAGCTCCTGCGAACTCTTAGGCACATTATCTGGAATGACACGAGATTTACACGATAAAAACTATAGCACAGTTGTCCCGCTACCACAACATTCATCTACAACGAATATATTTACATTTATTGACTCAATGCAGATATAAGAGATGGCAACAACGTATATTGTAGCCTATTCATTCATTGTATTCTGTGAATCGGGTATTTATAAACTATCGCCGAGACTGTTTCGAAATAGGCGACTTAAAATTGTTGCAATCTCTTATTATATCTCACTAATTCTACACGATCAAATGAAAACAATACGAATGGACTGTCGGCCCCTTCAAGGCCCATTATAAATTATAACACACAACTCCATTTATTAATTCCGAAACCTTAACGTCTTTGTATAATTAAATAAAATGAACACATTTACAGAAATAAAACACTAATCGTTCAACTGACGCCTCACATACATTTCAAACTTATAAATGTTAGGCATTTATAATAAAATATCCATTAAAAAGCGTCATTATACTCATGAATGGCTAACATTTCATATAAATCTACAATCTCCGACAGCTACAATAATATTTCATAACTTTTATAATCTGTTGATTGTTAATTCATTATAACACCGGTTCTCAAGTGTAGTTATGTTATGGACATTATAATATCACTCAACTTTAGCCCTAACATTAACTATTGGAACAATATTTGTGCTTTGAACATCAGATTCAACTTTAAATAACCGCCTACTCGACCAATAAGAACTCCATATTTATCTAGAACATGTCACCGACTAAGGCAAAATCTTATTTTAATAATCAAGTACCTACATGTACTAAGTAGCTGTGTTATCGTTTCATCTTAGTTCTATATGGAGAATTTTATTTAAATTCAAAAGTTATCATTTGCTAAATTCAATATTGCTTACTGTTGTGATGATTATGATTATGAAATTAATGATTGAGGCGATGATGGTGCTACTTGAGCAATCGGTTCATGTTAATCCATCGTTAATGATCGCGAAGTTATCGAATGTTAAAATAAAATTGAAACTTTGACACCCACTTTAACTATTTTACATATTGGTTGTTTAATGGGTTAAATGTATGAATCTAAGCTATCATTCGTTGGATTGGTTTGTAACTTCACTATGTTGTACTTATATTCTCACTTATTTTCTTTATCGAGTAACATTAACTTTCTACTTAATGTTGGTGTATAAGTTATCAATTTAGAATTTTAAACGCGTTTGGCTGTAAGCTGAAATGTTAATACTGCTTCTCCGCAATCTCCGACTTTTCGGGTTTCCATGCGTTGATATCACGTCAGATTCACTCGCTCGGGCAATGAAGGTATCCGTATTCGAGACCCAAGCTGACCGCAACGAAGACGAAATACAGGAGGAACATAGTGAATCCGAGGCCCCTATTCATCTTCCACCTGAAGCATGCTATGCTGAGGATGACGAAAAGGAGCATCGCGAAGAGCAGCACGATACTGCAGACCATGCCTTTGGAGTTCACCTGGACCGGCTCGCCGTTGATCAGTCCGTACAACAGCCACGGCAACGGCAACCTGCAAAAGTCAAAACGTAACACATTAATAATATCAATTTTTATTTTGTTTCCTTCTTATTATTATTGATTTATTTATACACATCGTGTAGAGGTCCACTTAATGACTTTGGAATTATCTTCCATTCTCAGGCGATACAGAGATATAATGAAGTAGGTTACGAGATTAAACTAAAAGCAGAATAATAAATAAATTAAAACATAATATAAATATAATGTATATACAACTAATACATACATAAATATTTACAAATATACATACTGATACAAATAATAAATAAAAAGGTAAATTAGATACATACATAGACTATTAAAAACGAAATCTTTGAGCACAATGAGTTCTATTACTTCTTCATCAGCTGAAGACATCCACAGCTGGACATAAACCTTAATAGAAATCCATTTATTATCTATAATTAATGAAAAGTCTTTAATAACAATGTTAATAAAAACTAAAAAGGAATTGTAGGAGTACATATAAACATTATTCGATAATTTTAGAACTAATAGTAGTTGTGAACAATCAACATATAATCACATGTTAAAGCTTTGTTATACCAAAAGAAACATATTGTGATTAACTAATGTAAACTGTAGTCAGTATCACGCACCGAAAACCATTTTCACTTGAGTTGGTGTTTGTTTGACCGAATATTTGGGCCAAGGCCCATCGGAAGGTAGATGAATATCAAAAAGTAACTTGCTAAGGGGGGCGAGCGGTTGTTTATGACTGCCGGTAAGGTCGTGCCTACGAACGGAGCCCCAACGAAAATAGGCCATTCACGATTTAGTAAAAAAGCGATGTTATCGTCAGGTTAACATCATATTTAAAAGCATTAACAGTAATTTATTAGTTCTATAGAACATGATGAGAGTGTTAGGGTTAAAGATTAGATAAGGAGAGCAACAGCTCTTCTTGCGATGTCCTTAGCAGCAGTACTGCAGTCACCGGTGGAGGTGTAGTTCTGTAGGAGATCCCGGGCCTTCCGCAATGCTTTGAGTATGACTACCGAGGGGGTTTCATTGGGTACAAATGCCACATAACCCTGACTTCCCCGCAGAAGCAAGGTATCTTTCGGAGACTTTCCCAGGGACTAAAAAAAGCCTCATTTTACCAAAGACGGCCTAAGTAGGTACTGCCGCAGCTCCTTTTTTTACCGCTGCTAAAATGCAACATTACTATGTTTCGGTTTATAGGGTGCTGTATGCTATTAAATTACTGGGGTATCAAGACAACACCTTACTGCTCAAGGAACCGAGCGCAATGTGGTGCTGTGTATACAATCTTAACCACCACCGCGATATGGGCAAGAGTAACACTTACCATCAAGTGGACATTTTGATTGCCTCATCTCTTCAACGAATATATATTTTTTTCGAAAATAGGGAAAGCTAATGCTGAACTTGTTAGGTTGATGAAGTTTCAATTAGTAATCATCGATTACCAATATTTTTGTAGAAAATTTATAGTTGTTAATGTTTTCATAGTAATAATGACCTAAATCAGAACTTTAGTTGTTTTAAAAGAAAACACAATTTATATATTTTCAAATTTAAACATTTTCCCAAGTTTAAATTTCAGAAACAGATCCAACTATAACTCACGACATCTGAATAAGGCCATTCGGATATAACTTGGCAAAGTTTTGTACCTACCCTCATTCCGCTTATCAAATAACCAGGAAATATACGCTGTTGCTGAATAAATCAAAGACTACGCTCAGAGAGCTTATTTCTATCTGGCGACTCCGGCGAGACTATTTCAGGGAATTGTATACTTTGTGGCGTTACCGGTAAGGCGAGGTGCTATGAAGTCGAATATCGATCTGTGTGGAGATTCGGCGTTAGAGTATCGAGGACTGTAACAGCAGAAACAAGTATATTGATTATCATTGATTTTGTTGGTTGAGGGAAAGACTTTAAAAGAGATATTAAAAGTTTTAAGGAGGACGAACAAACACGAATTGGTTCCGATTTCGTAGCACAGTAACAGTGATAGTCTCAGAGCCGACTAGTGAGAGTTTTTATAGGACGAAAGTACTATATAACTTTGACATCTCACTAGAAGTAGGTCTACATCCTATTCCCTTGGGTTTCTCCTCTTTCATACATTTTTATTTATATAGTTCAGATCTGCGAGTTCTGTGACCGACGAAGCCTTCACGGCCAGAATCGTGGCTCAAGTTGCCGACTTCTCAATCCAAAAAAGAAGTAAGATTAATTTTTTAGTTCAACAAGGCGAAGAGACGAGTAAGGCTTTCACCTGATGGTAAGTGATATGTTTGCGCAAAACAACGAGGCGCTGGTTAAAATAGTATACAAAACACATTACGCTCGTCGCCTTGATACATGAAGCGCCAAGACTCGTTATGCCAGTAATGTTCAGTAGCATACAGCACACAGTAATGTTTGCTTTTTACTATTTGGCGGTAGTAAGCTGCAGTGGTACTTACCTAGACGGCCTCCAGCGACAGAGACCTACCACCAGTATCTATTCTAGATTAAGATACTAGACACAATGTTTTACAAATATGTCTGATTGAAGATTATAACTAGATATTATAGGTGTAAAAACATATATTTTTTATTTTTTAAACTATTGATACACTTAAAATTAGGGTTCGAAAGCGGACCTAATGCCTATGGGCTTTTTTTACCAGTTAACCTAGGAAGTGCTGTGGTAGGTGAAGTGAGAAAGTTAGATTTAAAACAAAAAATATGTAGTGGTAGGTACATATATGTATATATACATGTACGTACGATACTTTATGTAAATATAGTAAACGTTTTCAGTGGTTGGCTGACGTTAATTCAGTGATCATTAGTGCAGAAGTGTGAGCAGGAAGGTCGAGTGGCAAGTGAACGAGCAGCCTCCCTTAAGCGTGCCGCAGAGCGAGGTACTAGCTCGCCAAGTTGTAACCTCACATATAAAAAGAGTGTTATTTTTTATTGATCAATAATATTCGTAATACTACACGAGATTTGTATTCTAATATTCACTACGTTCTCAGTGGTGAAACGATATTAGCTTCGTAATTTGATTAGTTTTATTGTGAAAAATTACTACGTTACCAAGAGCTTTATGCGATTTCATACAAACCTTTTTAACTTTAAATATAATTTTTTTCTGTTGTGTAATTAGTAATCAATTAAACATTAATTTCTTAGTTATTATATACACAAACTATAGTTAAATTTAATGTGTCTACCCAAAATTACAATTTTTTACAGTAAAACTGATCTAACTAATTCGGAACTGATACTAATTTTTTGAGTATGAATTTATTAACTATCGGTCATATAGGCATACTAAAGCCTCAAACAAGTTTTTAAAGGCCTTTCAACCACCATAATTATCTATAATTACTACTGTGACAAGTTAAAGTAGTAACTACAAAATTACTGCGGTAAGAACACTAGTAATAGTGGTATAGTTGATCATTGTGTACTGCGAAGTCATTTTGTCATCTCCTAAAAAGTGTTGTTTTATTTGGTATATTACTAACTAGAATGATAAAGTATTGAATTTAATGCTCTCCGTCGTGCTGCCTCTAAAATATCGCTACGAATATGAAACCTAGATTTTTCTAGCTCATTCTAACATCTGTCGCGCTCTAACCGGTATCTCGTATAGTAAGCGAGAGCGGGAGCGAAAGCGGAAGCAGACAGTCCATTTGTATTCCATACTAAATCATACAACATCAAACCTGTTCTTAATAGGATGCCTATATTCAGCATTGGACCTTTACTGATTAGGGATAATAAACAAACTCTGGCTTCCCAATAACAGTCGATTAAAAATCTAATTTTCATGTAATATCATCAAGCTCAACAACTACAAGTTGATGTAGTGTAACCATTACTGTTAATAATAATTTTCTTGCCAGTCGAATATTTTGAAGCGGTGGTAGACTCTAATTAATTGACGAGAGAAGAGAGAGAATTTGACCCGATGGCGATCTCTGGGGGGGTTCGGGCGTCCCCGCAGTCTCCAGACCAAGCTCCCAAAGATGTTCCGTTATT
>DWLS01006478.1:0-11587 GCA_018246255.1 Pachliopta kotzebuea | reverse complement strand
GTCCGCGTGCCCAGCATCAGATAAGCTGTATACGTCGCAAAAGACGAGTCAGCGCTAACATCATCAGAGAATATATACAATCAGATGAGATCGCTTTGATCGTCTCGATGCTTAGTTGAACAGAAAAAAAAGTGCTAGTGTTACCAGTTTCTGGTTTAAAAAGCGCTGTAGTTATTATAGTCGAAGAAAATTTAAGTGAAAGGATGAAGGAAAAATATTAAAGGTTTATGTTATGCAGTAAACATTAAAAAACAGTTCGTATAGTAAATGTAATACTAGATTTACTGCTCTAGTCCTGCGAGCAGGGGTCGTAATCCCCGAAACATCCCCCGGGGGGCGTAACCCGAGAGCATCGGGCCAACAGATAAATTTGTACACAAATAACAATATGTTATGACGCAACCTTCCCTGCAGCTCCAGTACCTTTCTGTGCTTATATTTATGAATACATCAAATTCAATATGTATGAGTTTTGCATGAAACAGTATCCATCGTAGGAACAAATAGGCTTCTTCTAGATTGCACTTGGTCGTCAAAGAATGTAACTCCTATAATCATCAGGCCGCAACTGTAACTGGATCATCATCTACGTTGAACTATTTTAGCTTACAGTCTGATGAATGTGAAAAAAAAGTGCAGAATAACTGTCTGTAGTACAAGTTACCTCGCGGCCACACTATCAGCTCCATCTCCAGAGATCACGGGGCGAGTTCGTTGCGAGCGTAGATCGGTGCGCGATACATCAAGCGAGCGTTATCTCGAGATCAATTTCGACGAAGGATGGACATAACATCCGCTGTACGGTGACCGACCGAATCATCTCGGATTTCGTCAACACTTACCTGGAAAAATAAAAAGGATACGTTACAAGCTACGGACTGGAGAAAAAACTCGCGTCCACATACATATATCAGTTGCTTTATTTTAATTTAAAAATACACGAACGCCGAGTGTTTTGCGAAGCGAAACTTTGTACGTACGGCACGATGATGAAGTCAACTGATCTCAGCGTATTATATGGGCTTGATCCTTTTAAAGGTGACACATACAAAAAAAATATCTCGTGACGGTATGAAGTGGTCCGAAATTTGAGAAACGAGTCCTTAAGAAAATGTAGTTATATACTGATATAAGGAGGTCCGTAAAGGGTCCCACACAACTTATGGAACTCAAGTCAACTTCATGTATTTGTGATACACTTTCTTAATCAACAAACGAGGCTCTGACTTCTCCGCAACCGGCATTGGCCAAATCTCCACACTGTTGGAGGAGGCCTATGTCCAGTATAAGGCGTGGCTGATGATGATGATGAATTACCTATGCGGCGCAGCGGCTAGCAGTGTGCTTATGGATACTGAGATCCATGATTCGATCTTAATGATAAATGTGATGGAGTTTGAACGGTATAAAGTTTCTTAGGGTCCGTCTGGTCATTAGCTTTCCTTTCGTTCCGGTTTCGGTTCCGGCTGTCAATATATGAGAGCGGAAGAAGGCGACCACGCTTCACCGTCAAGTCCTAGTTGTCACTTAACCACACTTCAAATTGAGATCAAATATTAGTAAATTTTAATAGAAAACTATGTATCATACATATTTGCATCATATGAATATCAAACCCTAATTATATATGAATTATATAGGGTTATTAATTTCAATTTACTGGGGGTAGATCACCGTTACTACAGATCGTCTAGGTAGGTACCGCCGCAACTCATATTAAAAGCGACAAATAGTAATACAAGCCTTACTTTGTTTCGGTATGAAGGTAACGAGACTTAATACTTTTTGCAAAGGTGACGAGCGCAATGTGGTGCTGTGTCCCATCTTAGCACCGCGGTAATATGAGTAAACGTATTACATACAACCAGGTGAAAAAAAAAACTCTTTCTAGTTTCGTCGCTACATCAATTTAAAAAATACAATGCCAAAACATGATATATTTCAAGTAATATTTAACTTGTTAACTACCCTTAAATATTTTCTTGAATTAATTCGAATGAAATCTAATCATTAAGAAGCGTTCTACTGAAAATTTATTACAAAGATAAGAGATGCAGGAAAAACAAAAAAAAAACAAAGTAACAGGTTTTATCAGGTCTATTTGTTGAATACAAACTTTACTGTCACACGTTTATAAATAAGTCGCCCGTACAGAGTTGCTATCGACCGGTAATAAATAACTTAATTACTTTCCATTCATTTCAATTGTCTCCGTGTTTAACGAACACCGCGTTTCACGTGTTGTTCACTATCGGAATCTATTTAACGACTAAGTTAAAACGTTTTCAAGTCACCTAAAGCTACACCTCATCATCGTTTACTTAAATGCTCGTATTGAATAATCTCTCTCTTAATGACGACAGTTTCGATGTTGTTTGTTAATTGTCAGTATTTATTTATTTTATTTATTCACATCGTGTTAAAGTCCACTGAATACCTTTGGCATTACCTCCCAGTCTTTCTTATTAATTTATTTAGTATTTTCAATTCTATCAATGTATACAGGTTACATTTGATGTCGTCATCATCGTCATCAGCCTCATTAGTGAGGGGATTTGGGCCGTCTTTCAACACGCTAGCCCAATGCGGGTCGGTGTCGGTGACGAACCAAAGCCTCGTTAGTTGATTAGCAGGGTGTGCAGAGTTAGACGGAGATACAAGAGAGAGATATATGGCTTTGGTTCTGTGAGTTGTTGTATGGGTCTTTTAACAACCACACTTGATACTTGGACTATAACAATATAATTATCTACAACATTATTCTGTAAATTTAAACAAAGTATCGTTTCCACAGTACTGTTTGGCAACAGTGAAAGGTGAGCGGTGCAAGGGCTGCGTGGGATCTACCTATATTATGTACAGTAGATAAAAAAGATTTTTTAAATTTCTCATGTTTGTAATCATTCCTTCGTACGATCGTACACGGATCGCAAGTGATCGAGCGGTATATGTTAATATAGCAAACAATAAGGTGATAAGCGAGTGTCCCCCCGTCCGGCAACGGTGCCCACGCATAAACAAAGTCACCGGGCGGCGCCCCCCCGGCGGCCGGCGAGCGGTGACAGCGCGTCACCAGCCACTCACCGCTACCATAAAAAAAAACAGCGAAACACCACTCCCGAGAATCCGAACCATAAATATATCAAAAGGGAAACAATAGGAGACACCGAGATATCGAATCACACGGCCCACGGACATATTTCAATAAAGGCCATTAAAAAACAAACGCGAACGAACGGACGGACGCGGGAAAAGAGGGGGGAAGCGTTCGAGAAAAAAAAGTGGACGGCCGCGTCGGAAAAAATACGTGGTGGGCATTAATTAAAACGGACCCATGGCCGGGGATCCGGAGAAACAAAGAGGTTAAACAAACCTTCGCAGTGGGAGCCCCCGGAATGATCATCATCTCACATTTTTAATCATCGGGACATAAAACAACGAACCGGCGGACGAAAACCAACTGTATTGTGTATAGAAGTAGAGTCTGCAGCGGCGCGCGCCCAGAGCGGCGGCGGGGTGAAGGGAGACCTGTTGAAAATGATTTTTTGGTCGGTTTGTCACCGTTGTCTTAATGGTATTACGCACCGAGGAAGGGTTATCTCGCGGGTCCGATCTCCGGGGCCCAGGTACGGGACCAAGATTGATCGCCTCGCCCGGGACAGTTTTATGCCTACGGGCCTCGGTGTCGACGACTTGTGTTTAAGAGAATAGGTTATTAAATTAGTGGGATCGATCAGCCGTGGGCCGGCGGGCAGCTGGCGGCATTACTTACTACTGATTACTTCGATCAACTTAAAATGTTAGTCTACTAATACTGATAAGGAACTGATATCACGGTGTTTTACACGGCGGCTGGATTTCGCGTCCATAAATTTAAATTGTATGATCCCGTGAACAACTGGGCATGTCCCTGTGTCTGCGTTGTGATTGTAATCAAAATGATTTATTATGACAGGAAGCAGCGAGATGAACAAGATGTACTCTTGATGGTAACCGATATCTCTGTCCGCAGGTTATGCTTGTAAGGTTCTTTACAACATCACATTTTGTTTGTAACGCTACCTATAACTCCTTTCGAGCCGGAACTCAGTAACACTGCTGTATCGTGGCAACATAAGAGCTACAGAGGTTCTTATTCCTAAACAGAGAGACTTATCTTTAAACAGTAGTATTCATGAAGAGTTCTAGCATTATAACTGGAGTAACAAAGCCAGCATTACTTATATTACGTATAATCAAATAACATGCGAACATCGCAACGTTATTTAAGTGTACTAGTAAACTATTATTGTTAGAAGAAAGTTAAAGCTAAGCTTAGGAATACACTTCCTTTTTTTCGTACCTTTAATTTTGCTTTGTTTCCCCCGTATTGAGGGAGTTTACTTTGTTTTATTTCTTTTCTCACTTTCTCTCTCACTTTTATCTGTTTACATTCCTCAGTGACATTTTATTTTAATTTCTTTCTCGTTTGATTTTTTTAAATTCTTTCTTATTTATAATTGTACAATTTTCTTCAACGTGTACTATATACTTTCCTTTCTTATATACTTTTGCATTTTTCTATAACCAATCTAATAATTCTGTTTTCTAAATTTTCACGTTTCCTATCTTTTTTGCTTTTTTCCATTCTACATTTTATTCTAATGTTCTGTTTTGCACAATTCCCGTTGCGCAAGCATCACAACGGACACCTCCAGAGAAACGTCACACCAAAAGGTCATTAGGGATATGAAAGATATGACTGCGCACAATGGATGAGCCGCTCGCACCGCTTGTCAACACTACGGCATTGTGCGGTCGCGGGGGCGGGGTTAGGGGATGAGGTTGAGGGAGGGGGAGTATACGTAATCATTAACATACAGTTTTACATAACTAATGGATAAACGACCATCATCATTTCTTTGTGAAATTTCACTGATTTTTTTAAAAATAATTTTAATCCTTTTCAATTAGTATTCCTTAGGAGAAATTTATGTCCAGCATTAGAGTGCTCAGCAGGCTGTTAATGATGATGCCTTACACTAAAATATTAACAAATAATATTCTATTGAAACTTTAGCAGTGTTTAGTTGAAACGGAATTTAACGCTGGTATATGGTGAAAGTTTAGTCTAATCTGTCCCGAGCTCATTCCTTTCCCACTCAAAATGATGTCCAAGTTTTGCATTTTCTATCAATAAAACATTACATTTAGATATAAGGAATTTGATATTTTGATATAAATCAAAGTTAATTTCATTAGAAATTGTTATTTAAATATACATATGAATAATAACAATAATAAATAATATGACGGGGTATCGTCGTATACTGGAAAGTTGACGGAAAGTTGCGTCTCTAACTATATATATTTACTAATATCACTTAAATAAAATATATTTATTAGCCATTAAACCATTTGTCATATAGTTTATGTTTCGCAAATAGGTTAAATTTATAGTTATTGAGTCCTATTTACCGGTTTTAATAGAAATAACGAAAGAGTGTTAATTCTTTTAAATGTTGCGATCTATTTATGTGTACTTAATAGATTATATCAACTGTATAATTATTATTACTATTCTCTCCCAGCAGCAGGTATACAAAGGTCTTTTAAAACCATCATCAGCTTAGGCCTTCCTCAAATATCACCACTCCGATCGGTCTTGCCCTATATTCATGCATCCAGTGGATTCCCGCGATATTCACCAGAACATCGGTCCAGCTTGAGCAATTCTTATAGCGCTACGTTTACTAGTACGCCGCTGCCACTGTAGGACCTTACTGCGCTATCAGCAGTCTGTCCTTCGAGCAATGTTCTCTACCCATTGCCATTTAAGTATAGCAATCCTTAGGGCAATGTTGGTGACTTTAACTCTTTCCAGACCTCCTCCTTTCTAACTCGATCGCGCTGATACTACAAGCATAGCCCTCTTTATTGCCCTTTGGGTGACTCTCTGCTTTTTTATAAGGCCATTGCAAATAGCCATGTCATCAATCGCAACACGCACGATTTACAGACTCTATTCTACAAATAATTCTTATGTAGTGTTTTATACCAAAAGTAAATTTATGTTCCACGTGTCGATACCTCTGTTCAGAGGTTTCTTTAGATCACACCGTGGCTCTAGACGAACCCCAGATGAAACTACGAATTCATTCATTGCCTCATTTGATATAAAAATCTCAATGATTGAACGGGTTTTTGTTAAAAAAAAATATTTTATTTTTTATAAAAAAAATCATAGCCCAGCAGATGGCCACGGCCACTGCGGACAACAACGGGGACATAAACAATAACAACACGGTGTCGTGTAACAAAACGGAGATCATCCGATACCGCGCGCACTCTCCGCTCGCACCCCCCCGCCGCCACCCCGCTAAATAATACACCGCCGTATTACATTACACTAGCCTCCATTCTGCGCATCAAACGGCCCGCGGGCGGCGCGCACGCAGCCAGCCACGCACAATGCTCCGCGCCAGGTTTAAGACGGGATCACGATTCAAAGGGGGGCCCAAGAAAGGCAGGCTTTTGTTTCTGCGGGCCTTTTAAATTTTTGAAGTCTTAAGGTAACTGAATGCTGCTGCGCGTGGCACGAGTACAAGCGTTATTACATTACGCAATTCTCACATATCATTTATTTAAAAAAAAATATTGAATAAAACTTTACTAGGTTGATACGCTTTACTATCACAGACTACATCGCTCTTAACACCAAGTAAGATTTTGACGAAGCATTAACTATTAGTAAATAAAAAAAAATAATGCAAGTATATATTAATATATCTATCGTAGTTTCGAACCGATTATGCCATTTTTTACTTAATGATCAAAAATTATTTATTTAATATTATCTGTATTTAGCAAAACATCAGTTATCCTGTTGTAATTCCTAAATATAAAATAAATCCTTTAGGCCCGCTGCACATTTTATTTCTCGTGCCAGAAGAAGTTGTGAAATGAACTCCCCGCCGAGGTTTTCCCAAGGAGCTACAGAATGGAGTCCTTCAATAAGGATGTTCCGGAGTCGGCAACGCGCCAGTAGTGTCTCTGGTACAGCGTCTAAAGGCTGCGGTAACTGGTTACCGTCAGACAGGCCGTATGTTTGTTTACCACCTTAATGGTACAAAAAAAATTAAAATGTACTTTGAATGAAAAATTATCTTTTCCACATACTACTTTAATACGTAATGTATTTTTTTTTATTTGAAATACTCGTTCCCATGCAAAGTTGGACAGGGGATTTCACTATCTATTGTTCTTCAATTTTGACTCTTATTTACTCTTTTAGTGCCGCTGATATTGGGTTCACTATGTGAGTTTCCGCTTCCGCTCGCAGTGTGGCCCCGACCACGCGGCGCCCCTTTGTGCGCGGCTTAAAAGGGCGCGCTGGCGGTTTTTGTGCGCGACAAAAAGGCGGCGCGCGCACCTCCCATCCTTAATTGAGAGGACTGTTATGGAGGGAGGAGATCTTGATTTACTACGACCGCGTTACCGGTAAGTATAAACGCTTGAAATGTATTTGAAGGTTCTATATATACAAACTTATATATAGTTAAAGAGAAACCAAAATGAATACTGGTAGTAGGCCTATGTTGTCTAAGTAGATACCACCGCAGCTCCAACTTCTACCACCAAATAGTAATGTGCAAACTTTACTGTCTTTCAATTTGAAGGGTGCTGTATACTGTTGAAATTACTAGGGTAACGAGACTTAACACTATACGTCTCAAGGTGACAAACAAAGTTTACAAAGTGCTTTGTAAACCTTGTTAAGCAGCGCCGCGTTATGGGCTAGTGGTATCACTTACTATCAGGTGAACGCTATGCTCGTCTCGTCGTCAAGTCGAATAAAAAACTTAAATGTACATCATATTACGAATATAAAATATAAAATCAAACGCTGCTTACGTAAATAACATCGATTTCAAAGTCAAAGTATACGAAGAAAGAAGTATAAGACGTATATATGCTCAATAGGTATAACTGAGGAATTACCTTCTGCTACACTTGTAACTAAGTAGAAATAATAAGTTGGTAGGTATAACTAGTACCATCCCAGGTATGTGCTGGACAGCAGTGCAGGGGAGTCCCTGGTGAGTTCCGGACCCAAGCCTTCCGCAATGCACTGAGAATGACTATCGAAGGGGTTTTAGTGGGTATATATCCCCTACATAACCCAGAAGCAGGGTCTTTTGAAAAATTTTCCCGCGATAAAAAAAGGCATAACTAGAATCAAATTTATGCAACCTTTACCAGCTTCACGCGGTCGCCAACACGCCTACAAAGAACAGCTTACTAGTCATACTTGACTATTACTCCCAAAATTGAAAAGATCATTGTCCCAGCAGAGGACAAAGACTGAAAAGGTGTTGATAAAGTAGTTGGTGTGCCTTTGCAACATATAAAATATACTAGTACATATGTCAGCCATTAAGTTGGCATAGCGACACCCCATTCTGTACGGACGCACGCCAAAAAAGGGGAAGATATTCGTAGGATTATCTCTCTTTTTTTGTCGCAGGGGAAATCTTCAAAAGGCCCTGATTTTGGGAGGAAGTTAAGGTTATGTGAGATTTATACTCCTTGAAACTACCTCAGTGTTCATCCTCAGTGCTTTGCGGAAGGCCCCGGGATATCCTACGGAGCTCACCGGTGCATATATTATCTAGTAATATAATTTTACATAGTTTTATAAGTATTGTAGTGTATGAGTAGAACTATAACGATCATCAGATAAAAAATTAATTGTAATTTAAGATGAAGATTTGGGACTCCGTATGGATTTCTCAGATATTTAATAACAAAAACATCACCACCAAATCGGTCGTCACGTTAACGAAATTCAAGTGTTGTGTTTCATGACAATAAGTATAAAGTGAACGCGAGCTGGTAAATGATGAAATCCAATCTAAAGGAAAAAGGTCTTTCCAAAACACGTCGCCGTCCCCGATTGGAGAAGCAGCGCCGGGCGGCTCCAGGAGACGAGTTCGGATGGACAAAGCGGCGAGTGATCAAGATATCAGTTCAACCGGTGGTGCAAGCGACAAGCCACAGGCGGTAAGTCAGACATACAACAACCGATAAATTGCGAAAGCTAACAACGAGATCATCACATAATCCACATAAAACCTAAAAGTAACCAAGTTACGATCAGTATAAGATGTTGGTGGTAGGTCTCTTTTGTAGTTTAGGTAAGTAGGTACCAACGCTGCTCCTAATTCCACCGCCCAATAGTAATGTGCAAACATTACTGCGTTCCGATTTGAAGGGTGCTGATACTAATGAAATTACTAAAGTAACGAGAGTTAACATTTTATATTTCAAGGCAACGAGAGTAATGTGGTGCTATGTATACCATCTTAACTAGCGCCATGTTATGGGCAAGAGTATCACTTACCCAAGGCGAACACCCTGCTACTATCATCGCATAAAAAAATGTAGTCATAAATAACTTCAGTGTAACTGACGAAGATCAATTATTTTGAGTTAAATATTATTAGAAAAAATTAAAAATTTTAGTCATCTGTCTACTTTTTCTTTTTGATGGTGATAATGATATATTCGGCCACTATTACTGGCTGCGAAGGCCTCCAGACTCCGCAAGTTGTTTCTATCGTCTATTTTCTCAATCTCTCTTAAATATCTTTTTCTAAACACATCTGAAGGAAAAAACGGTTCTAAGTTTTGAACGATATTTTTTTTGACAATAACAGTTTTCGCTTTAAGCTCCATGTATGGGCCGTGCTTGTGGTGCGCTGGCCAGGCAGCGGGCCAGCGATGCGCACGCGCTCAGCAGACCCCACGTAATGCGCGCGGCGCCGGCGCAGCCTGCGCACCGCACCGATGGTACTTTGTTTATTTTAAATAGTACAATAATACAGCCTTAATTCCTAAATTCAATAAACGTATTATCTATTTATCTATGTATATGTATTCCGTGCAAAGTCCTTAAAAAGTTAGTTAGTTTAATTATGCTACATCATGCTTTAATGAAAATTAGTTTTGTCTTAGAGGGATTTGGAATCGTCATAAAAAAATCTATAAATAAACCCTACCCTTCTAACAAGTATATAACTGATGGTAGGTCTCTGTTTCCGGAGACCGTGTAAGTACCACCGCAGCTCCTTTTTCTACTATGCAAGACAGTTTGAACAATATACTCTGGCATTGAAATTATTTTCCTTAAGCTAAAAAAAATTTAAGTTACATAGTATTAGTAATAAACAGGCACAGTTTAAGGCATAACTATTTCTTTATTCGTCGTGACAACGAGACCGGCAAGGCATTAACTTGATAGTAAGTGATACACCCGCCCATAACAATGCGGCGCTGGTTAAGATAGTGTACACAGCACCAAATTGCGCTGGCCGCCTTGAGACTTATGTTAAGAGTCGTTACCTAAGTAATTTTACCAACATACAGCACCTTACAAACCGGTACACAGTAATGTTCGCACATTATTGTTCGGCTGTAGAAATACGAGCTCATACCTTCTCAGAGCGTTGCGAACGTATAGCGAACGTAATAATTTTGCTAAATATATAAGAAAACTAATCAGTAAGTTTCTCTTTACTAAAGACATTACCAATGAAAGAGACATTTTAAGTTTACCAGTTGCAAGTCAAAGTTTTTTTTAATTTTATTAGGAATTGTGAAGGTTGCGCATGTCAGTCCTATCGTACGTCATTATTATAAGTCATCTGCCGAAAAACACCCGCTACTAGTCATAGGCACTATATGTATATGTACGACGCTATACGTGCTGTACTACAAACTACTTCAGAACTAGTTTCGCCAAAGTTAAAGTCATAACGTAAATTAAGACCATAATTATATAGTTAGTGTTTGTTTTTTTAACTCGCCAGACATCTGCGCACAGCCAGCGTAACTAATTAATTCTAAAACATCAACATTACCGCACGGAACAGGTTTTACAATCGATAAATAAGATAATTCATTTCCTAAGGGGACGCGTGTTTACGTGGGTAGGTGACAGTTATCTTTTTGTTCGTGTATCGATTCGTTCGGAATGAGCCTCCGCACCAACTAGCGCGCACCCGACAGCGCTTGTGGATGTTAACGTGTACATATACGATGCGCGCTAAACACACAGACAGACTGTTTTTATTTCCCTTGCATTATTTCATACTTTGTTTATAGAACAAACAATGAATAAATTTGCGCGGCGACGTACAGCGAGCGGCGCAGGTTTCGCTATTCACAATGCGATACAAGTTTTCTTGTCATATATTTTGCCGTTTTTATGAATATTTCTCTAATATAATAAAATATAAAGCAAGATATGTACTAAATGATGGCTTCATCTATAAAAATGTCGCGCACGGTAGGATGTATACATTACAACTGAGAGTTAACGTCGCCTGAAGAATTAAATATAATATTCTAGTATCTAATCTGTCAGCAGTCTACTGTATATCGGTATGCAATAATAAATACAAAGATAACGTTTTCATTGTTTGAATATTTCAAATTAGTTTTAACTAACTAGATTATTTTATTAGGTATAAAGTTTAACGTAACAGAAGCAAATGGAATACCAGAGAGAGTTTAAAGTTCCTCTGGTAGTCTTGATCACCTGGAC
>DWLS01006477.1:0-11588 GCA_018246255.1 Pachliopta kotzebuea | reverse complement strand
AAGATGGATGGATTGCGTGAAGGATGACATGAGTAAGAAAGGGGTAACCGATGAGATGACGGCAGATAGGCGAGACTGGAAGAGAAGAACATGTTGTGCCGACCCTACATAAAGTGGGACCAGGGCAGGAGAAAGGAAGGAATTTTTACAAAGAAACTCTATATATTTAAAGGTTTAATCAATTTTAAATTAGTATACAATATACCATTATAAAGAGAAATAAAATTTAGTCTATCTTATTGTAATCATCATCATCATCTCAACCGATGAACGTCCACAGCTGGACATAGGTTTCTTGTAAAGTATAAACAATGTTCACTCAATAATCAGAAAACCGTTATAAATAAGTTTCAAATCATTGTTGTGATATTTCAATGGGTACGTTCAGCATCTCCTCCCCACTCCTCCCGCGCCCCCCTCTCACAGGTAGGGGTGTGCTCGTTTAAGTCCTTTTGTACCAGCAACAAGGTACAAGCGGTGATACATTTGAAATTCAATCAGTAATGAATTAATTCTTAACATTCCCAATGATGACTATTTTTAATCTTCATCATTTCATTTATCTACTGCTGGATATAGGTCTGGTCCAATAATGAGGAGACCTGGGCCGTCTCCCAACACACTGACACTATTCAGGTTGGAGGCGATCCAGAGCCTCGTTTTATTAGCATATTTTAGCTTGGGTTCCGTAAGTTGTTGTTTAGGGCTACCAATGTGAAATCCGCAGTGTTATGAATGAGTATAACGTTTACTATCAAAACAATTCCCTGCTCATCCTGTAGTTTTGTTGAAGCAATGTTCACCCATTGTTGTGCGGTTACAATGTAAACATTCCCTCAGTCACAATGGAATGGTCAATGGTTCAGGTGCCGTATTTAATTTGCCCACTGCACCGGACGCTAGCGAGACGTTCGCAGAACAGACCGCCCGCACCTCATGCAAACTTAACTCTATCCGGCTCACAAATAACGATGAAAACGCTTTATGGGCAGCGGTGGGCGGAAGGATTGTCAGCCCATCGGCGATATCGAATGGACACTGTAATAATATTGGACATCGCTTCCAACGAATTCGTCCACGCTCCGCATGTCAAAAGCATCGTGATCCCAGCTCAGCCGGTAAACAGTATACAGGGGTCGGGGAGGGCAGGTAGGGGTGGTTTCGGAGCTTTACATTTGTTTATAATTCCACTGAATGATTTGCTACTGGGAACAGGCAAACATTGCTACCACATTATATATGAACGGAAAGTTTTTCCAATTCATCTTTCTAGAGGTTTTTCGGCGCGAGGCTAAATCCTAAACGTAGTTTCGCGACGAAAAGTTTCTAAGTTGGTTACTAAACTAAAAAGTTAAGTTACAATGGTTGAAAGTGATTTTGATTAACGTCTCAGGGATTTACAAAGAGAATACCTCGAGTTTTTATATGATGAAAATGATCAAGGTTTAAATAGAAAGTGTAAAGCAAATGATAACAAGTCGAAACGTCTGGTAGTTAATATAAATTATTTGAGAAAAAACAATCTAGCGCATGCAAAAAAGTTATTAGAAAACGCTTTCAGAGAGCAAATTGCATTTCATTATACTCTTAAAGAATATGTCAAAAACAGAGTAGACTATATGTTCTTTGCCTTTCCTGTAAGGGAATAAATTTTAAAACTCATCATCATCAATCTTCAATTGACAAGTCATGTGAAACACGGTAAACGGTGCTCACCTAAAATATTCCAGCTCTCATATGTCGATAGCAGAAACATAACAATGCTGCTATGACGTTAGATTTACAATATGAAATAAATAGCCTAGAATCTATAGCACAAACAAAACAGACAGCGTACATTATATATTAAAATTTGCTAGTAAATTAGCGAGTACATCAATTGAAATTACTAATAATTTGATTAGGACGCTTTCCGTATATTACTGTTTTTCTGAAAAAGATTTGTCTATTGAATCTCAAGTTTCTTTGAAGTAGATTTCTGATAACTAACTTATTATCTTAGTTCTGAAACTTCTTCCCACCGCGCAATATGAAGCAGCAGTGTTCCGATTAATAACTTTTCTAACTAAAATCTATCGTTGATGCTACTCATTTAATAATAACCATTATTAATAATTATTACTTGTGTGACTTGACGTCATCATTCACGTTTGTAAGTCGGAGGAAGGTGGGGATGGATGGTATAAAAGTGGCACACAGTTCCAACGGCGGCAAGTTTGCTTCAAGCGTTTACTACCACTATTGTCAGTTACTGTTCATTAATTATAAAGTATGTTATATGAATAGCAAGATTGATCGGATATTAATATGATACATTCGCAGGTATATATACAAAATGAGCCGCGTGGGCAGAGGACGACGCACTCGCGTTTACGATTGCAACTACAACAAAGGCGAGAGCTACTACCGGCCGGTGTTGGACCGACTGGACGGCAAGGTGCCGGCTGCGAGGGAGCCTGACCGGGACCGCATCAGGGGCGATGTGGAGAACCGCATCAAGAGTGCGCTGGACGACATCGAGACCCCTGCCGACGAGCTGTTCGACTCGAGGGGTGCGCGGGCGCAGCGAGGCAGGCCGCTCTCCTCCGCTTTCGAAGACGACGACATAGGCGACGAAGTAAGCCCTAGCTTTAAACCAATGCCTAATATACACTTAACCATGAAACCGAAGAAGGTTCCCCCGGGATGTAATGGACGTTCAGTTGCTGACTCGACAGTTCCGCCGTTTACACTGTCAGGTTTGGAAAGGTTCACATTGCGACTAGTCACAGCATTTTTTGAACATTACACAGGCACATTAACCTTTAACCAACACAAGCGGGTTTTGTCAAGTTTTTTAGTTAAAAACAATTTTAGTTTCGATATTAATATAACTTTAGTTTTATAAGAAATCATTAGCCATCCGCGTGGTTAACTAAAGTATTACTGAATTACTAAGAACGTCAGTGCATCTCAGGCGTACCTATTAAAACTTCTTGGCTGACCAAGACAGGAGTCAGTGAATATAAAATGTATTATATTTCACGGTGAAACTGAAAATGAAACAATGAAGCTGAAAATATGAAAACGATATTTAATTAAATATTCGAGTTTCCTTCACACTACCTCGATTTTCATTGTTAGAGATTGCAAGGAGGAAGGCACGCAAAAACGTTTCAGGAACTGAAAATATTTACTGGCGAACTATTTGTTCGTACTCTGAAATTGTTACTTTAAATTATAATCAATATTTTATCTCTGGGCAGTTAAGAGATTAATGCACTCGGTCGGATACAGTAAAACAAACATTCATCGATACACGTACAATATATACGTGTGAAATGAAAATATTTAACAAGGTCATATGCTGGTGGTGATTTTATATCTTCTGTCTCAAGGCGAGGATCACAATATGTTGTTTAGACGTTGTTATGAGCAAGCATATCTTTTACCATCAGGTCCTCGCTCGTGTGGTATACTCGAAGCATATAAAAAAATGTAGAAGATACAGTTCAATTATCATTACTTTATATAACACTTTAAACTTAGTATGTTGTCTTGCAGAATATAATATGAATATTTCGATATCTGATCCTCTCTGCCATTGGCTAATAATTGACCTCAATTTTAAGTTATACAAAGTGGCGAGAAACTAGTCCAGAGTACTAGTTCTCATACGCTGATAGCCTAAACACAGCATGTGATTGACTATTTACGAAAAGGAGCTATTAACCAACCATTCAACATATTAATAACTCCTTTGATAACAATAGATGGTGGAAATAAACTAAAGTCTAGTCAAAGCGTAAATGTTCATTTGATAATTACCTACTACCTTCTCTTCTACAAGCAAAGGTAGGTACAGTAAAAAGAAAGTAACAACGATCCGTTGACGTAAGTTAAATTAAAAACGCCGGGGTCCGGGGGTCAGGGGGCCGTTGTTGGTAGCAAAAATAAGATCAATTCTGCGTAACTGATGCATCCAATTTGCGAAATGGCCTGCGGTTCTTCGTTAGAAACCCGGCGGAATGTACAGGTTTAAATTTAAACCGGAACAAGGAAAGGGTTAACTTCCTTTTTAACAGTCCGTTGTCTGACATATTCCGGAATAGGTTTCCCGTCGGAAACATACACAGGTCGTCGTCGTGAGGTTTTAATCGACTGGTTTGATCGTAAATAAACGTCGTTATACTTCTGCTCTTTGTCCTTTGATTTATCGACGATATCGGACGGCGAAGGCTGTGCGGTTGTTTTATAAATGTTCATACAAATATACGTGCAAACACTATTAGACAAACATACCACTTTAACGCGATCAAAAATAATCTTCACTTTCAACGACTGACTAATTGTCTTTTTGATGTAGTAATCAAGATGATCATTTTCAATTTGTACGTCACTTAGCCACAAGATGCTAAAATTGATCACTCCAAATTTGTCATGTTACAAAATAGTGATGAGAAATCGCATAATATTTGTGTATGTGTAAAGTGAATGCCAAACCGAACCCACTGCTACCTCCTCAGACAGCTCATAAAACATTGTTTACATTGTGAGCTGCGCATATATTTACGGAGATGTGAACGTGAACGGAGCTGGATGCTGAATTGTATTATTAATAAATAACATCAACCTGGATCCGGTCCAAATGTTAGCAAAGAACTGTAAGCTCAGCGGAATTACACCCGCTAATCATCATCCACGTTCCCGGTCACGATGATCGTCATGTTTATCATCTCAATCCCGCTCACGTGATGACATCAATCAGCTATATATTTAACACCGCGAAAATACTTTACTGGTGGTAAATAAGTGCGGTTTAAAAGGCGCTGTATGCTGGTAAAATTACTGGGGTAACTAGACTTAACACCTTGCATCTCCAGCCGAATGTAATATGAGGCTGTGTATGTTTTAACCATCATTAAGTTCATCGTATCACTTACCATTAGGTGACTGCGATTGTGCCATCTCCTCGTCGCATATAAAATATACCAACAACCAGAGATCACTTGTCCTTTATACATTGTTATTTCCCACCAACATTTCTTCTCAAAAATTATACCATTAAACTGTTTCTTACGTCAATTCTAATTGTGATTGATCCGATGACTCCTTTATTGGTGTTCTAACAACAATTTTCGCCTTAGTTTACCAAGTAATTGCCTAAACTAATAATATACTATATATTCATATTAATATAGTTATGTGTTTTGTCTTATTTATTCTGTTTATTATTTACTTCTTTTCTTTTCCCTAAGTTGTCTTTACTTTTATTCCACATTTTTCCACCTTTCAGTCCTTTCTATATATCCTTTCGTCTCCTTTCAGGCATCACATGTTAGACCAAAGTTTCGCCGCCTGTTAAATTTATTATACACTCCGTTTTGCTTTTTTGTTTACTCTTCCATTATATTTGTCCTTATATATTTAGCTGTTACATTTTAAATTTGATTCTTTTAACATATCAATAATTTTTGTTTTATGGACTGCTTTCGTTCTGGTTTATTACTTTTTGTACAACCTCTTAACTAAATTTCAGGAATGTGCGGCGAGTTTTGTCTTTACTCATCAATCAAAACAATGCTTTGTCTCTATTGTAATAAATAACTGTAATGTATGTATTTTAAAGTTTTATAGTTTGCGTGTTCATTGTAATATTGATATTAGTAGACGGTACGTTGTAAATGGAAGATGAAATAACCGTGCCTGCGATATTGATTTTAACAAGCATGGAAAGGATTAATGTTACGTAGGTGCTGGGTGCTCGGTGGAGGCTCTGCCTGCGGCGCAGGGCCTAAAAGCCTCCCCGTGAACCTGAGTTGTTGCAACGTGTTAAACTAGATTATTTCACCATTTCCATTACATTTTGAGAGGCGTCTACTGTATAATACTGAAAGTGCGTCGGATGCGGTACTATATCATTCATCAGATGAATACTCTGTACGAATAAATGCATAGAATTGGATTATTATCTCAATAATTGAAATAATAATTCAATTTGTTATGTCAATTTTAAACTTTAAACCATTTAGCACTGCACGAAAGTTGTATATATATATATTGATGATATATTAATTGTAAGAAGCGAGACGCCCAATGCTTACGACCTTACTACTTATGCTGTTGTTGCAACAGTTTTAAAAAGAAAATATGCTTGTTAATAAGCTGAATTTCGGACACTTGTGCGATGACTGGTCTATTTAAAAATCGTGCATCAGCCAATGACGTTTTCCCATATGAGAGCTGTCAACATTTCGATCCATCCGATAAATTGAAGCACCACGGCTGCAGGTCCACATCGCGGCGAGTTGATTGAAAAACGTGTAATGGATTGTTTTCCAAATTAATCACCCATCTGACAACATACAGGTTTACTTATATCGGCTATAACGCCTGCTTATTACCAAACAGACACACCATACATAGCATAAGATATTGACTGAGCGGGAAGTAGAGCTATCTTGGTTTATGGGGCAGGAGAAGGAAAAATAATATTAAGAATTTACCCTTTCTTTATTTGATAACAAACATGTATTTAGAATTTTTTTCAATTAAAACCTTCTCAGTTGTTATAGAAACTTTCACATTACTTCTTTTAGATGAATACGATATTAGAATTGTTTGATTTCCACAAACTAATGAATTTAGTAGATTCTTTTAAATGATACATGTTTAAAAAGACTATTTACAGTAAGCTTGAAGTATGTATGATATTAAGCAGTAGTTACAGGTAATGTTGTATATCCTTTTGTTGAGCTCAATTCGATTTAACCCAAGCGTTCTGAAGTTTCTTCTCAGTTTTCGGTTCGCGTCGTTTATTTGAAATACGTTTCATCCGGTGGCAGATTACAGCATACAAGGAAGAAAATTCTGTAATATACAGTTTGTATAAAATACCGCAATATCGAGTTAACATCGTGACCCGGTAATAGTGCAACAATGACGCCATGGCCTATATAAACACGCTTCTAGTTGCAGACGAGATGTTCTGTGTGTGCGTCTCTCACCTCATGCTCTGTATTTAAAAGATGACAGTAATCGCCGGGGACATGACACTTGACCGGATTTCCTCCTCCTCCTACTCTCCCCACTCCCCCACACCTACTTCAACTGACGGGTAATGAGCGACCGAGCGAAATAAACTAGGTTGGAGCCAATTATAAGCGACGGTGAAAATATTTCAACAACCGGAACGTCCGGACGCGAAGTAACAACCGCGATTTATTACGCGGAAATTACTAGTCTAGATCTATCGATCCTACGCGAATGTTCCTGCGATACGTTGTTGGAGACAGACGGGACGAGGAGGGGAGTTCACCTGATAATTAGTGATGCGCCCGCCGGCAACGTCCTCCGTAGGGCGCATACAACGGAAATTTCATTTGAATTATTAACGTCCTTTGATTTTTCACGGTAATCAGTTTAATTAAGAACGTTCCATGTGCCGCCTGTGTGTGTGTTACAGGTAATTGTAACTAAAACGGGACCGGAACTTACCAAGCGGGCTCTATAAAGGTAACTTGGAAATTTTCCGCGTTGCGAATATACCAGTACTATGGTATTGGATACGGGACACACAGAAGAACGGACGGGGGATGCAAACGTTGCCTCCTCACCGGTCTTTTGTCGTAAATTAAATTTCTAAATAGACTACTGTTTAACTTCATAATATAACTTTTTCGTCCCGGACGTTGTTTCTCTTTGTAGTAAAATGAAATCCACCCGTGCATCGCTTTTAACGAACTTTTACCGGCTCCCCGTGTATAGTAGTAATCATAAAATGGGAATACCTTTAAAATATTCCTTATTCACATATTTTATTCCTGAGCAGTTGTACCACACGTTTCTAATGCGTCCTTTAGCTACATTTTGGGGGTGAAATATTGAATAAACAATTGTCAAATTTAATCGACAACCATCATCAAGCAATAGAAGTCTACTGCTTGAAATAAGCCTTCCAAAATAGCCGGCGATTTGGGCCATGTCTCTCCCCCCTGGCTTGGCCCAAAGCTGATTATATATCAGCCAAAGCCTCGTTAGTTGATTTGCAAGCTGCACTAACAGGTTAGGTTAGTTTGAGCCCTTTTGTGTTAGACCCTTACATCCCTTATTTAAGATGCTTTCAAAATAACTTTATAATTGCCTTACAACATCGCAATACAGTTAGATCGTTTTTATTACAAATACTTAATCTTTCAATCATACTTTAAGCTTTTCGTACACGGCTAAGTAACCAAGCACAAGTTACCAATTATCGTTTAAAACATTTGAAGAGTTTTTAAAGCGTTAACCAAACTTTTATCTAACATCGCTTATCGTGACATAGAATAACCGATGAGATTTTAGAGTTTGTGGAAAGTTAGAAGTTTTATAGCGAACTTTAGACAAAAACGTTAATTTGAACAATAACTCATAGTTTAAAATCTTCGTGAAAACATTATTTAAAAAATCAACTCTACTAACATTACAACTTTAAATCAAAATATTTATACTAATAGTTATATGTTAGGTTTAAGTTGAAAGTACCGTTGCGATCATTTTGACTTAAACACACTTAAACTTACGTGATATTAATTAACATATTGTCTTAACACAGCTAAAGGAGCTCACTTACAACACTGGCTCTTATGGTTATATATCGTTAGAGACTTTCATTATAACTGTTATATGTTAGCGTTATATGTAAACTGAAGTTACTAAACCTTGCCTCGAAATCAAACTAGAGGCTGCATGTTACAAATTCAATGAAGATAGTAGATTTACACATGTAGAGAGAATTGATCCTGTCATTATCAGTCAAATGAATGCTCCTAACCACGTTATATAGAAGAAAAGAGTATATAAATATAATATTTTGTAATTCGTATTACCACATGGCTGTAGGTAGTGGTTATCATGTTTAGTGAAACATACGACTACTTTGATAGTATTTAAGTGATGTTGCCATTGTCTTATCCATTCCACATACAATTCCTATGAATGGTCATCGAATATGTAGGTTTCCTCACGATGTTCTCCTTCACCTTCAAATCACGTGATAATATTTAGTGTTATACTAACTGCATATAAATTGAAAAAATCAGTGATGAAGACAGCATTCGAACTCAGTATAAAGGAGTGGAAGGACGACGTTCAAACCAATAGGGCATCACGGCTAAATGTATGTAGTGATACATAAATACATTGAGCGCGTAATTCTGTTCACCAGGAATAATTAAGACGTCACGTGACCTGAAACAAATGGGGAACCGTCTAGGTGTTTGATGAAGCGGCATCTGCTACTAGAACGTTCGCATGCCAACTATTCATCTAATCCAATGTGGTAGCCTATTTTCAGATAGTCTCTTCATACAGTTACTATCAACTTTCGGCCCGCTGAGAATCTACATCTGTCCATCATAACATGCGAATCTCTTGTGAAGTTTGCAATGATATTTAATTTATGGATCTTTGAAATGATTTGAATATTACAGTTAATTCTAAAAACTACGAATAAATGAAGTGAACGGAAAGAGAATCAGTGAAGAAGCACTGTTTTATAACTCGAATAACAAGTAGTAATCTGAATGATAACGTAGAGTTACGCAAGTTGTTGATAGATTTCCTGTTTAATATAAGCAAAGTAATATATCTAATACTAAAATAACACGCTGTACGATACCCGAGGAATTCCTTGTCGTTATTATTTATAAGTTCACTCGTTAAATCGTCAGCATGGAAACTATTATTCTGAAACCTTGGATAATCTACCTCTTATTTGAACTGATCCGATAGAGATGTGTATAAAATTCTAATACATCATAAACATCGATACAATGAAAGTATTAATATATCTCTGTGAGGTTTCTGTCTCCCAGGTTAATAAAAAAGAGGAAATAATTTCATAGAAAAGGAGAGTTTCTCAAAATCACTGCCAACTTGACAAAAAGGAGAGACAACATGAAATAATCTAAGTTATTGTTTTCCAAATATTCTATGAGTGAGATAACTGAAGAGGTGTTGGCAGTCACAGATTCAGTATAGACGTTCTTGGTGCATCACAAAAAATTACATATAGAAGCAAACATCCCACTGCCGTATACTAAGAATCTGATACAAATATATATATAATATCTACTTCTACAGAAGTATACAGAATAAGCTCCTTCTATTCTTGTACTAGATTGATATCCAATTTTAATGAACTATATTCTTCAGCAAGTTATAACTAGCGGAGTTTCTGTGCCTTTAAATATTCTGATACAATACATACACTTAACTTAGGATAGTTATATATATTGTCGATAACCTTTAAAAATGATATATTCATATATCTTTTAATGGAGAAAGTTTGAGAAACTACTTTGTTGTATAAAGAGAAAAATCTCGGAATCTTATTTAAACCGGTAGCATTATTGTTTACTTATATTTATATGCATAGTGATATATTAATGATATAAAATACAAAAGTACAACTATCTATTTCGGGTACCGCAACATTTCATTTTGAATGCATATGAACTTTAAGTTGTGTAACTTTATAGTAGTGATGTTTCATAGTACAAATTTGATTAAAACGTTTGTATGATATCAGAGAACTAATTGAAGTGATGTAAAGGAGAGTATGACAGTTTCCGTTGGACTAATTGCGAATGCTAACTTCGTCGGTCCCGACGAGTGCGATGCAAACTAAATCTCCTATTAACTTAGCAGTTCTGCTCCTTGGCGTGTTAAGTTCTTAGTTGAATATATCTTAAGAAAATTAAAAGATTAACTATTATGATAATGTACGAAAATCTTTATTAAATATGTAACATTATTGACTTATTATGTAAGGAGAATCTCATAAAGTACTATCTGTGGCATCGTCATAATCATCACTTTACGATCTGCATTGTATATATCCAACTTGCCTGAAGATGTCCTTTTAAAACTTGCGATTTTCTGTATATTATTTTTAAGTTATCAACTATCTTAAAATGTTATGTACTCATGATACGTTTAATATATGGATGAAGTGATCCTTTTTTAAGTTAAAGCGCTAGCCATTATTCTTCGGTTTACAAGTAACATGCAATTCTAATAATTTTTTACTTGCATCTCCTTTTCAAAGTCAAAATTTATATTCAATGTAGGCAAAATAATTTACTTATTGAACGTCAAAAATTTACCAGCCATTTGCAAAGAAAGCCCATTTGCAATGAAAATTTATGTACACAATTTTTTCTATTACAAAATATGTAACGCAGGCAACATATTGCAATAGAAATGATATATTAGCCAATTGAAGAAAAAGCCTGGACATATACATTGTGATTTCGATAATAAATGCAACTTTCAATACTTCACTGCGGAGGAAACGGTTCCTCATCTAATAAAAGAGTGTCCTGTTCATAGGATGTTACTTTATGAATTTGAATAGGAGGCTTTAGAATACATTATGATAGTTTCTTCTTCTTCTTTCTCCTGCCCTGGTCCCACTTTATGTATGGTCGGCACAACATGTTCTTCTCTTACAGTCTCGCCTATCAGCCGTCATCTCATCGGTTAACCCTTTCTCACTCATGTCATCCTTCACGCAATCCATCCATCTTTTCTTAGGTCCACCTCGAGCCACATATCCCTCCACA
>DWLS01006476.1:0-11588 GCA_018246255.1 Pachliopta kotzebuea | reverse complement strand
GTCGCGCTGGAAATCTATTGGAGAGGCCTACGTTCAGCAGTGGACTGCAATAGGCTGAGATGATGATGATGATGAACTATATTACTTAAATGTATGTGTATAAAAAATTAGTTTGTGGCATAAATCATATATTCTATCCAGACAGAGCATGTACGTTCCTTTCCATGCTAAAGTTTGCTGGAATAGAACTTTATCAGAGTTAAGCTCACCTTTGTTCAAATGTTTTTCAAGATCGCCATGTTTTTCATGTATCTACAAAAATAATAAATAAAAAATAATAAGCTTTTGTAATAAAATGTCATGTAACATAAGTTCCACATAAATTACGCAAAGGACTTGAACGTAGAAAAAAATAGAATGAATCGTATCACACACTTTACCGAAAACATGGCGGATGCATTATGCAATGAAAATAATTTCTGTTATGTTATATTTTTTTCGTGGATAAAGCACAACGGCCGGATTAAACGAAGCATTGAACTCATAATGCTTAATTTACGAGGACATAAAGAGGTGCAGTTTAATAAGTGGAATTTCAACAGGGGCCCGCCGAATGCCTAACCCAGACGATCGTAAAACGAATCGCCGCCGTTCGTGTGTTACCGGAGTTTCCTTCAAAAATAAAACCTAGGACAATCGTGTGCGCATATTTTAACCCGAACCACACAGACCACACGATAAAAGAAGTGTAATACAAATCAAAATGATACTAAAACATATTTGCTTTACAAAAAATGCTAAAGACTCCAACAAAGAACATGAGGCGCAAATTGAATGTATGTATCAGATTTAGCAATAAAAACGTCTATTCTCAACTTGTTCAATAAATAATTATTTCAAAGGATGGGTTATTATTAGAAAGATCTCGCAAACAGTTTGCTGACGATAGATAGGCGATGGCAACGGGAGTGGGCAAAACGTAAACAAAGTCATCATGACAAGCTGCGACTGCCGACCCTATTTGCTATTTAAACGAGAAAGTTTGAGAAATATTTTTCTAAAATCCTATGAATTAAAAAATAAAACAGCCTGAACAGTAATAAATACGGCCTAAAGTTAAAAATGCCCCGGTAACCTTTAAATGGATGAACAAAAGTTTTTATTTGTACCTAACAGCAAAAAACTATAACAAAATTAGTCCCATTATGAAATTGTTAGGATGTCACGTCATATTGTAGTACCAACTTTTTATGGCCTACAAGCTAATAAATAATAATAACAGATTTTTGTCTACACAACTAAACTGATTATATACCACAAAAAAATAATATAGATCAATTCAATACCCATCACAAACTTGAAAGTTTAAAGCTAAACACCGTAAAAAGACATGTAAAAAGTGTTGAATCTGATACGCCATTGTAATTCAATCCATACTTATATTTTAATCTGTGACGATAATACAACTAAAATAGATCTTTACCCTGAATAAAATCCACAAAAAGATTATAGAACAAAATATATTGTCACGCCGATATGATAAAAGTGTCACAATAGACAATTGCACCGGTTTCTGGACTGAGGACGATGGACTAGTATAGCAAGATTGGCTTCGATTTGATCACTTGCCCAATACGATCCATAAAAAAGTCCTTAACCTATTAATTATGCGATAGTGTATTAAAAATTTTTCTCTACGAGATCTAAAGTCATTTTTGATAAAAGCTCAATCCCCTAATATTTTTAATTGGCTTCCTAACGCTCGGTGTAACTTGAGCCTTATCTCGCTTGTTTATCGTACTCGAAGACGACAGGCGGAAACAACGTATACGAGGGGCGACCCTGTCAACAACACCGATATATTATTATTTATAATACAAACTGATACTAAACAATCATTTCGCTTATATCTTTTACCTTTAAATAAAAGTTACTGGTACGTACATTTCAATACTTAAAAGATAACTTTCTGAATCTTATCATAAACTTGATTTATTACATTAGTGATAAAGCTTTTTATTTTTGTTGTTTGTAACGGTCGTTGTAGAAGTTATGCTGAAAGGCGCTGGAAATAGTGTTTTAAAATTACAATTACTTTTTGTTTCAATGCTACAAGCGTAAATTGAAATAAAAACTAGTTATTAGTTTTATAGATTGTCACTTACCATCAGGAAAAATGTTGATTCTCTTCATATTGCTTCGTTGTATAGACCAAATGAAATTTAAATCATACATTTTAAATGCATTACATTACACCTGGCTAATTTCCATTACACGCTGATTGCATACGTAATGACGTATTTTGATACAATTCCTTATCATTACGGTCATCAGCATGTAATAATGATATAAAATTTTATGATAATTTATATAGCAAAGAGTATAGCGTCGTGGCCGTCACGCCGTCGGGGCGGCTATAGTTGGCGGAGCCCGCAAAGGAAGTTGGTCCCATTGTTCAAACGTGCCCCACCGGTTGCATGCCCAAACTAAAAAGATACGGAATTTCAAAATCATTAGCGATTGGACGGGACCTTGACATTGCTCGCGTTTTTATAACCGAATTATTGTTATTGGTAAATTGCATTTTATTTCCGTCGATTTCACTTCTCTTGCGATCTCAACAATATTTTGCCATACGTAGGATATCTATGCATTTTTATTCTTCTCCAAGTACCTTTCCCATAAAAATTTGGGCAATATCATGGCGATTTCCACATAATAACCGGATCTCCCTCAAATTGTTCCCATTTGGCTTATCTTTGTATTTCGTTGCTGTGCTTGCCGCTAATTTCAACTTGTAGGATAAGTTATAGAACGTCATATGTGAAATTACTAATATTGTGACTAAAACAGATAAGTTTTTACGTTATTATAGTATCTACCTCCATCTATTTATCAACTCTTTTTAGTATTTTGAACAAAAAAGCGTAAATTTAACTGTCTAGAATTTTTAGCATACCGGGGTAATTCAACACATCGAAAACATTTTGTTTTTTAGTATTGTATTGTGTGAGAGAGAGTTTACAGTTTCATAACGTCAGAGAATGGATAAAACCTTCAATTTTTAAGAGTCGTTTCACTTTCAATTTCACTACCGTAAAGGATTTTTGCATTTTACCAAAAGTATTTCGTAATATCTCTATATGGATTTTAATCTCCCGAGAGTAATTTTTTTTAAATTACCTAGATATCTGGACTTAGTCACTTTGAGTACATAAATATTCATGTTTATATTTTGAGAAAAAAAACCCTTTTAGAATCAAACAGTCCTGATATTTTTTTGGTATTTATTGCTTTAAATTTTGTTCTTTTCGTAATTTCAAAACAGGGCATCGATATAAGCTCAATCAAAATTATTATCAGTTACTGTCATGTATTCTACGCTGTTATCTATAAATAAAGAGAAACGCGTCTGAATAACTTAGCACACTCTGTAAAAAATAACTGATTGCCTAAAATTACTATTAGATGCTTATGTAAATATGCAAACAATGAATTTTATTGTGCAGTACATTTATGCAATCTAAAATCAACAGTACATATAATTCACAATTAAAGAGATATAATTTTATTAAAGTGACTAATTTAATTTACTAATACAATTATTTAAATTAAACTCTTTATGTATTGATTGAATATAAATTCAATTAGATACTTATTATATTCATGTGACAGTATAAAAACTACGGAAGTTTTGAGTTCTATTAAGTTTTAGTGATAGAGCTCGCGGCAGCAGATACGTTTCAATGGAAGCAACCTGGTGACGAATATGAAACAATGGCTTGTTAGCCTTTTGTCGTGAGCACAGTTCGGGACTCCTGACGTGACGTGACATCCTCGTATTGTCTGAATAATCAGGGAAGCATTGACCGGGAGTCAAGGGGTTGAGGGCCGTGTCTACCTCGTATAGTGTATAGCACTTGTTGATGTAACGAAAGGGCACTTTCCGCAACCGTGGGGGCATGACATCTATTACAATGGTTTAATGAGAGCTTGAAATATATATTTTTTTATTTATCTAACGTTTCTGTACAGTCTACTTCACTTGCCATTGTATCTTATATACAATATATTTATATAAGATACAATGGCAAGTGTGTATGTATGTGTAAATATACATATATATATATATATTGGATCTCGATTGTTTCCCTTACAAAAGTAGCGGACACTAAAAAATTAAGAAAGACCTGTTATTACAAGTAAAAAAACAACATTAATAACTGTAATACATAAATTTAATTTCGATGTTTATGGTTCATGTTTATGTCATTTAGTTTATTATAGATATTAAAACGGTTTAAAAGAAAAAGCAGATAAAAATAATCACTAATGGCGATAAGCACAATGTGGTGCAGTGTCTATTATCTTAACTAGTGCTACATTGTTGTGGGTGGACGTCATTAGTAAAAAAAAGATATAAGTTTTCACATAAATGGATCCCATTGATGTAGACACAGACGTTATTTTTAGAAGGCCATAAAAAGAAACAAAGTTTCCATTCAACTAAAAAGGACCAGTGTTTACGTATTTTTTGAATATGTTTATTTATGTTATTAAATATGGAAACCATACAAAAGCTGAATATTAAGAGAGCTTGCTTTCGGTTACAATGGAGTGTGGGATGACCTATTGACTATTAACGGTCTGCTTAAGATCAGACAAATACGTTTAAATTTTGTATACTCATTGTTAATTTTAAGTTATACTATACGATGTGACTGTGGTTTATATTTTAAGGAGACGGAGGTTCACAATATATAATGTCTATTTATACGAATAGACTATACATCAAATTATAATAATGTGATGTAACGATGAAGTTGATAAAGCGATGTGTTAAGTATCGAGAATGGTCTTGCTTTTTCATTTTTGACAGCAGGAATACAAGATAGTCGTTATTGCACTAAATTGACAATATGATGGTCCAAAATTGCCATGATCGTTAGTAGATTAAATTATAAAGAGGACTCAGATATAACAAATATCTTAACAAGCTTAAGCTATAAGTAACTCAGACATTTAACTATCAGGTAAAAGACCAATAAAAAAAAGTTAATTGAATGACATTATTTTAGTTGTATAAGTAACCCCCCCCCCTCCCTCCCTCAAGGGTTTGACGTATGTGAGATTTTCATAAAAGTTTAGAAACATTCTGTCAGTAGCAAAACTTTTCACTTTGATAGTGATGGCGGTAAAATATAATAATGTAATATATGTAAGTAATGTATAATAAAATTTTAAGATTTTTTTGCCAAATTCAAGGTGTCGAAAAAGATTGAAAGTTGGACTTTTCCCGTTCATTTTGACAGTATGAGTACAAAGATGTTGAGACAGCAATCACATAACACATTATTTGTCACCCTTATAACACTAAGTTGCAAAATGAAATTATCTCCTTCTCGGAACTTGAACTCTTTGTTTACTAACATAGAACGTGAGTAAACCCGTAATGACGAGTATCATCTCGGCAGCTCGCCAATAGTGGGCGCTAAGTACCGAGAATAGAATGTCGCTGGGCAACCGTCGGAGTGGGCGCAGTAAACGAGAGTTATGGGCTTCGCGGTGGGCATTTCCGATCTTCCGTTTCCATTTCACCCGCCGCGTTTACGATTGCACTACGATTTGTTAGACAACGTTCTGTTGATCCCGTAAGTTTTAATTTGGTCGAGAAATAAATCTCTACAAGAGAGGAATAAACTCGGAACTCTGTGCTATTTATAAACGGGATGCTTCAGGGTTTACAATTTCAGAGGATTTCTAAAATCTAAAAGAAGAACACCAATGTTAGATTCAATTTTCAATAAGAAATGATTAGTAATCAAGACAGCACTTTAAGTATCCATTCTTAAAATATCTAAATGATATATCCAAATTACAGATTACAGCAATAAAATGGTGTCTTTATTTTATATCAAATAAAACCTTTTTACATAATTTTTATATCAAAAAAATTAAATTACTTTATGTATTATATTACTAATGTTTTTTCGGCTAACTTCTGAAATAGTAAAATAAATATCGATAGGACTGTCACTGGCATATGATTGATACCCAGGTTAAAATAGGATACAGTATACCTTCTGTTCAGTTCATTAAAATCGGTTCTGTGTAATAATTTGTTACAGTTTTATAATAGGATCAAAAGTAAAGCGGTAATCTCTGTAGAAAGTCATTGATAAATTTTTGGGGATAACCGCAGAGTCGTTCTCTACTGTTAGTGTTATAACAATTAAAACTGTTTGGTGTAATAAATTACCGTAGTAACGAGAATTAAAATCTTCTTCCTCAAAGCGATGAGCAAAGTTTGGAGCAGTGTATAATACTATCTACTACCCTAACGCGAAATTATTTTTCTCAAAAAGATTAAAACACCATATAACCTGTATTTTTAGTTTAAATATCCACAACAGTATAATGATTATGCGATCGCTATCTAACACGAAAACTACTGTTTCGAGTCCACACGTCGTTAAACACGCCTGGTTAACTACCACATTTATATTGTAAATCTGTGTTCTGGCTGTCACCGTCCGAGGTCCAGAATATTCGGGTTAAACGCGCTTCATTATACGCAGCCTTGTTGTCTTTTAACACAGTTTAATTGAGGTCTTAGGTATCAGCCATAAAAAATAGTTGATCTGATACTTCATTATTAATAGTGACAACCCTCAGTATAAGTATTATAATATGTACCGGGCTTGTGCGCAGGCGTCGACTTTGGTTACAGCTCGTTGAGAAATCGTAGCAAAGAGAGCTCATTCGCTTATTATTAATGCGCTAATATTAGTTTAGTTGCGCTTCAAAGTAACTCTCAACTTGTCACGGTTCCTCTGACTCCTTTTTTGTTTTCAATATAGACGCGTGATCGAGGACTCACATATGCTCGGTGTGAATACCTGTTTCAGATGAGTATTTATGACGATGGCGTAATTAAATTGCTCTGTCCTAATGTCGAATATTTTCTATATATTAAAGAATTTTATGTAATCTTGCAAAATGTCTGTAAAAGATATTAAATTTTAATTAAATTTCACGTTTGACTACCGCTGTGATGCAGCGGTTAAATAATTACCTCCTAACATAGAAGCTTGATTCTACAATATTTCAGGGCTACTACTAATAGAAGAGTTTTTATGAACTAGCCTGGATTACTATCTTCATTTTGTCAATCTGATATAACATGTTTTTATATCAGATTGACAAAATGAAGATATTTTATGTACTAGACATAAGTTTTCTAAACGAACACGTTTTACTATCTACAGAGTCGTATCATAACAACAAGTGAAATTGAGATCAAGTGTTGGTAGTTTCAATTTGAATATTAAAAACATATAACTAAACAAGGCTAAACATCTTCAGATTTTAATGATTGAATTTTAAACACATGTATTAAAATTAAAAAATCGGTAGCAATCTAGGTTATTGGTCCAAAAACCTAGTTCGAAGTCAGCACAGAGAGCTATTCATAGCACAGGTGAGTTTCTTATCAAACTATTATAGTTAAATAGTAATTAACTACATGAAACAAAAAACCGCATCCGTCTGATTACCATTAATAAGAGGAAATGGAAAATGAAGATTAACTCAAATAATCATTATAAGTGTTATGCAAAAAGTTCATAACTACAAATGAAACTATAATTGCGGACAGTACAACCACTTTTCTCGTATTTAATGCAATTATAACCCTTATTTTAGAAGTCCCTGATTAAAACAAATTCTAACAGCGTGGCTTTCTCTCGTGTATAGAAAGTTGATGTCATAATACACCACGCTGCCCTTATGTGGATTGCCGGATTTTGTATGTCCTCGAAAGCTGTTATTGGAACAAGTCGGTTTCCCCTGGTTCCCCAATTATAACTCAGTCCTTTCCAGAAAACGGAAGGAATCAAATATTCTTTATATACCTAAACCATGTTTCTAAATTGAACATGAGATTATTCTTGATTTTTACCAACAAAACTGAAAGGAAATTGATTCAGCCGTTTCGCAGCGCTAAACTATAATGATAAATTCTCTCTTTTTATATAGTGTTAAAATTCTGTACGTAATCTAATTAAGTTTTTTCAGGTTACAAAAAAAAACTTATCTGTTGAGAAATAAGAATTAAGGAGGAAATAATATGCGGTCGAAATAGATTGTTCCAATTTATTCGTAGACTAAACACATCTCGTCGAAAAACAAACTACGGTTTTGTTGTTACTACAACCCATACACGCCAGTCGACCTTATTAAGGCCAAATAATAATAAATAATTTTCCAAAAACAAAAAATGAACTATTATTTCTGAACAAATAAGCAAGACCCGTTAATCTTCGCTATGAATGAACAAATATAAACAGCGCTGTTAATGACTATTTTTTCATTTGATCACAAAAACTTTAAAATAATCATTTGAAATTTTATAAAGATTGTAATAGAAAATAAAGAAATTCGCGTAGATTTGAAAACGTATAATCATGTGATCAGTAACTTGACCATTTTATAAAAGCAAATTAAAGAAGTTATTTAAAAAAATATTGAAGAATAAACTTAAAAAATTATTGTAGAAATTACGCGTTTTAATTTAACCGAAAAAAAAAATTAATGCTATGAAAAAGATATTCATCTAAAGGCGCCCTCTTGGACCAATACAGAGACTTAAGATTAATAAAATCAGCGCCATCTTACAGCTGATATAGACAACACACAAAAAGTGAAAAAGTAAACGTAAGATGGCGCTGCATAAAACACAAAACCGGGAGTCTTCAATATTAATACGAGGAAAAAGGTTTAAGTATTGATTTGTAAATATCTCATATTATTTGTAGAAAGCTTACCTATTAGCAGTTAACGTCGTCATATCGACGTTGTTGCCGCACGCAGTTATAATTTCATCGCAGCTGCTGTCACCTGGTATCCGTTGCACAAAATTTAATGCTCCATCTTCAATTGAACTTTTCCCAGAAGCTCCTGCATTTCCGCTGGATGGCGTTATTCTTTGCTTCGATGCTTGCTTATGGCGGCTTAGAGCAAAAAATAAAGCTAGCACAGCTTTAAGTTTCGCGTCCCGAATGTCAACAGCTGTTACTTGCTCCAGCCCCTGAACTTTTTGTGCGTGGAGGAAGTCTAAACAGCACTGCACGTTTTCCAACTGAAATGACAAAACGTAGCCGTTATTTTTTTAAGGTAGAAATATTTTTTTACTGTTCTTGACGATTTATAAGTTAACATGTGTGGTCATCGTTTACGATCAATTCTTTTTTTTCTTAAAAGTTCGAAAACCAGTAAACAGTAAATATGAATTGTACTATTTCTTCTAAATGCTTCTATGTAATAGTAAAGTCTTAATTGATTAAGTTGAGTAAAGTTACGGTCAAAAAAAAATATGACAAAACTTGACATTGCATTTCAGCAACATTGTGTTTTGTGTAATATTTTACAGAGACTTATGTCTATCTGGCTGCCTCTGGTTGATATGATGAATGTTTTAATCATAGCGATATTAACGCAGTATGCAATAATGATAAACATTATTCACCTCGAGCTCTTTAGATATAAACGGTCATCGGTTAATGTTTTAGTCCTAACTGTGAAACGAATAAAAAAGGTATTGGTTAGTGCCGCTGATAGGATATACCTACGACACTGTACCGCATTGTGCACGTACAAAAATTTCGCATAGCACTAAAATGGAAAGTAATTCAAAGCTATAAACGTAGCCTTCACGAACGAAACGCACCTATATTATTAACAATCTCTAGCTACGTCGGCACTATTGTCATGCCTGCATCGCCGATCGTACGCGTCCCGCTTCAATAATAAGCCTAATGCTTCAAGTAAGCCTGGAACAATAAAATATCATATAGATCAGTGATTGTTAATCTATGTTTCATTGATGGTATGTCTGTCTTGCCGGAGACCTTTTAGTTGCCAACGCTGCACCTATTACTGTAGTAAAACGTTACTGTTTGAATAACTTCGGCGAATTAACATCTTATTCCTAGGAATCTTCTGTGATTGCAAAACAATCAACAGTGTACAAATGTTACTGTGTTTCGGTTTGAAGTACGATGTAAGCTAATAAAATTACTGGGGTAATGAGATTTAACACCTTATATGTCAAGGCGACTCGTAGAAAAAAAGAAAAGTTGAAAATTTAAACGACAAATCAGTTTACACGTATCGCATCGACTTCGTTACACAAGAGGTACATATGTGACAGATTGAAGTGTACTACAATGCGATTCATTGTTGTCATTGTTTTTTATATACATTGTCGAGTTCAACTCATTCGTGTTGTAATAAATCTCCTTGTGTTTTTGTAATAAAACTGACTATTTATATCGCCGTCATTATGTCTAGACGGTGACAAATGAAAACACTGTTATTCTCAATACATTCTTTTTAGTATTGCCAACAGTTTTTTAATTAATTGTGTTTGAGTGTTACTAAAATTTCATAAACATTTTTTCATTGAATGTTTTTAGATCTTATAGCCGTTAAATTAGCCGTATAGCGAATTTAAGGGCTAATAGTATGTATATATTATCATAAATCTTGAATGTTTACACCCCTTTATACGTAAGGTCGAATCAGCATATCATTGTTATGCTTAAACATATTGCTTACCATCAAAGGAATGTCCTTATTTTTTCCAATATATAGTGCCGACTGTATTTATTTATAAAGTTAAGTAGGTTTTACTTCATTGATTATCATTAAAAATTTATTAGTGGGACTGTCGTAGATCATAATATTAGTAGTGGAGAAAACACGATGCGGAAATGTATTTCCTATTTTCAACGGAAGGCGGCCGCCGCTGCGCCGCTGGGCAGCTCAGTCAGAGACGTCATGTGGCGATGCACGCTTTTATCCCCCATCGCGGAGCAAAATGGGCATAATGTTGCTCTTCATAAAGCGCATTATATACTTTAACATGCAATTTCAGCTTTTATTCACTAGAGATAATGGGAGTTTTGAGTGGATATGGAAATCAACGCCGCAGGTTTCGACTGAAAACGTTCCGGTTATATTTCGTTTCACCGTCCTCATACGGTATGCTTACTTAAAGATATACCTAGCCAAATTAAACTTATCTATCAACAGTATTTGCAATGTATTATATGATAATTTGAAATATACTCCACGACTGCCAGCGAAGTTCCGAACATATGTTATACGAGCCTGCTTTTTTAGTTTTTCGCTACGGCCGTCTATTAATGACGGCAGTCATTTTCCATAACGTAAACATCTTCTTCGTATGTCTTACCACATATTTTTTTATTCGATGAAGTTTACTTGTAAAAAAAAGCTATTATTGGTAGATTTAGATGAAGCAGTAAATATGATAAATTTAGCTCCATGACAACATTGCTTATTTCCATTTGTCATATTATGAGAAATAAAGACATTGGATGCAGGCAGAGCAGGACCGATTTGACTGGAAATGTTTGGGGAAGACCTATGTCCAGCTGTAGTCATTTATAGGTTGATGATGATGATGAGAAAAAAAAGTATGGTCCCGATCACATTAAAAAAAATCTGTTAGCTCTATTAAGTTAAGACATAAACTACAAATTTATTTTCCATAGCGCAGTTCCTGCAGGACTGCGCTATTTTTTATTTCGACAAAGCCGTGCACCACTCGAATCCTCTGATCG
>DWLS01006475.1:0-11588 GCA_018246255.1 Pachliopta kotzebuea | reverse complement strand
AAACTTCACTGCAGTTAAAATTTTACAGGAGATCAATATCAGGTAAGTAGGGGGTCGACACAACACGGAAACACATACCAAGGGGTCTTACGACACAAAAAACTTTGATGAACTCTGGCGGCATAGACTGACTCAATAATTTCATTTCTACCTATCGATATATATAGCCTTTGATAAATATAAGCCTTCAGAGTTTAATGAATAATAAATAGCTATACTTTACTTGAGGGTCGATCAGCGCAGCGAACTGGTGGTGGATAAACTATTTCCTATATAACGGAATTCAGATCTCAGGGATGTAAAGGGTCCCACACAAAACTACGGGATCCAAGCTAATCTCACCTGTTCGCGGTGCAGTCTACTAGTTAACAAATGAGGCTCTGGCACCGCAACCCCAACATTGGATCAACTTGGTGGGAGATAGCCCACATTCCCCAGTAGCCCAATAGTAGATTTTTTTTAATTTAAATATACTCTTTTATTTATCGGACTATAGTCGGAGACCTTGTTTGCTTATAAAATACTTATTTGTTTTTATAATTGTTATCAACTAATCGCAAAAGCCAATAAATGTACAATGTTATATGCTAATTATGTTTATTTCTTTTAACAGCATCCTGTTTAATCTTCTACATGAATTTTAAAAGTACTTCTTTATTATGTGACATTATTATTTCGCTTAGATTCTCTTTACTTATCTTTTGGTCTATTCTCATCTCTATATCTGTCCTATTCCTTGAATACTTTGGACAATCTATAAGAAGGTGCATAATACTTTCTTCAACGTTAGGATCACAAGCACAAGACGGTTCGTGTGTGCGTTTAAATTTGTATAGATATTGGCCAAAGCCCACATGACCAGTTAAAGTCTGAACAATTAGCGGATTTAACTTCGTACTTTTTAACAATGCATATGCTTTGTTATTGGAAAGAAATTATTTTGTAACCGCCGCTGTATTGCTTTGTGTGTATCTATCACTCCCACCCGCCACCTGCCACTCGCAACAATTGGAGTGATGTTCAGTAGTAAACGTCTATCGGCTGATGGTGATGAAATCTTAGTTATCTTTTACAGCCCTAACTTTGAGACTTCTCAGTTTGAGGATATTGTTTTAAATAAAAATGATTATATTTGATGATGACACTTCCGTCTCCATTCAATTTACTTATACAAGTGACATATAAGTTAATAAATTCGCTATGCAATAATATATTTACACTCGTTTTTGACACATAAATTTAAGGGAAAAGTAAATAAACTTCACTCACCTTCGCGAATTCGATTTTGAGTGTGCAGCATCCGGAGTATATGTCGCATCCGTGTAGCGCCTCCTTGGCCCGGGTCGCTGACTCGATACTTTCAAACTTGTGGCCATTGAGTTAAGGTACACATTGGAACAACAAACACACACACACACAACACAATACACAATCAAGGCACACCCGCTCGGCGGCGTATCCATTGTTGATACTTGAAATATTATTGGAGAAATATCAATTTATAAGCAGGGGGATAAAAGTTGAAATGCAATCTCATAGCTTTAGTGTTTTAGACTTGTAGAATATTGACTGACATCTCCAATATTTCGTTTTGATTTAAAAGAAAATATTATAGACAATAAAATAGATCTGTTATAGTTCTATAATCTCAGGCTATCAGGAATAGGACTGAGGTATGCCTTGCCTGTTGTAGAAGGTGGTTGAAGGTTTTGAGGGTGGAGGACATTTAATGAGCCTGAGTTGACAAATATGAAGTGGTCTCTAGACAGCGCTGGGTTGAGCAAGAGCTTTCATTTAGGCACCAGTGAGTTCCGTAGGAGATCCCTAGGTCTTCCGCAATGCATTATGGATGACCAGCGAGGAGGATTCAGTGGGTACAAATCCCACATAACCCTGACTTCCCCCAGAAGCATGGTATCTTTTGAAGATTTCCTCAGAATCAAAATAAAGGATAGGTCTTATAAAATTCAGTATCGACTATAAATAGCTTAAACCAATTAATTAACTAATTAGTATTATTTTCTGATTAATTAATAATAAATGTATTGTTAAGGCAGTAAGGAACTCTTTTACATAGTGTTATAAACTTAAATAATTATAGACTGAATTATTATCACAAATTTGTAATGAATCTTTCGTCATAACAATTTACACTAGGTAAGCAACTATTGCAGCCCGCAAACAGTACATGGACATCACTGTATTCCTGTCTGAAAGGGCTGCTGTAGGCTAGTGAAATTACTAGGGTGATAAGATTTAACACTGTCTCATGACGACGGGTGCAATGTGGGGTACTATGTATACCATCTTAACCAGCGGCATGTTATGGGCAAGCGTATAACTTACCATCAGGTGAATGCCTTGCTCGTCTTCTTTGAGGATCTTTGTTGGTGGTTAACCAAAAAGTAGCAAATATAAATAAAGTTATATTGTCAATTTTTTAAAATCCACGAAATGAGAAAGTAAAGCGAAATTTTCACCTGATGGTAAGTGATAAATAGTTCAGTTGATATACACTACACAACACATCGTAATAGTCGCTTTTAGAAACAAAATATTAAGACCCGTTACTTTGGTAATTTTAGTAGCAAAAATGCCTGTTTAACTGACATCCAGTAATTTAAATCGACAACTCTCTATCAAATTAAGAACTAAGCTCCTTCAATGTTACATATGGCCCGTTGTGCTCTATGGATGTGAAGCATGGACCATGAAGGCAGAACTTCGAAAGAAAGTAGAAACTTTCGAAATGTGGTAATACTGTCGCATGCTACGCATCAGTTGGACGGATAAAATGAAAATGGACCAGTCCTAGAACGCATGGGAAAAAAGCTTGAACTTATCCGGGCCATTAAATAGCGGAAAATAGCTTACCTAGGACATGTTTTGCGTCATGAACGGTATTCTTTACTCCAGACCATTATGATGGGAAAAGTACCAAGAAAACGTAAAGTTGGAGGAAGAAAAATGTCTTGGCTGCGTAACATCAAAGACTGGACGGGAATTAAGACCGTAGAACAACTGTTCCGAAGTTTAAGGAGTTAACTGCCAACCTTCATTAGTGAAGAGGCACCACAAGAAGAAGAAGAATTTTAATCTTGCTTACCAAAAGACTATGGTTTCTTTAATCTGTGGGTCAGTTTGACGAGAACCCTTTCTTGCTAAGCTGGTATAAAAAATGTAGACGGGTAAAAAAATGTAGTTAGTAATTACATCATGTGTACTCTTCGCTCATTTCCCACTTTGTCTATAAATATAAAAAATATGTTGAACCTATCACTGTGATCACATTTACAAATTGGTTACCCATCAAAGGTGACCCATGCCCGTGGTCTCATTATTGAAGCGCTATCACACTATCACACTATCACGGCGAGTGCCGCGATCCAAACAACCAGCGCCGGAACGACGCCGGCGAACATAAAATTGACCATTACGGGGCCAATTGCGGGTACAATGCGAAATCTTTATTTTTACTCCGTCAACTTGGAATGACACTGTGGGTCGCGTTTTATCGGTTTGTTGCCGTGATATTGGAAAACGTGGGTAGATGTACATAATATACTGGTAAACCGGGGAATTACCCTCTACGCACATACTGAGGATTTTTAATCTTTATTACACTTTTTGTTTGTTAAAGTTGATGATTAACTAACAGTAAACCGAGCAAAGATCATTGGTTTTATTTTCATGTATCGTTTCAGAAGTCATCAGCAGCCATTAAGCGCCTACTATTGGACCTAGTTTTCCCCTAATGGTTTATACTCCAGTCGGTCCTGCGTTGTCTTAATCCAGCGGTTTTCCGCGACCTTCACCAGATCGTCACTTCCAGCACTATGTTTACTGGTACGCATCCGCTACTCCAGGACCCTACTGCTCCATCAGCCGTCAGTCCTTCAAGTGATGTACCCTGCCTATAGCTACTGAGTCTTGCAATTCTTAAATCTCCTTCGGTGAACTTAGTCTTCTGCGAATCTCTGTTATTGTTTGGCATATAAAACATATTATTTCTTTCCCTAATCTCACTTTTTAAAAATTATATTCTATTTTTTTAACGATGAGGCGAAGACACGAGTAAGGCGTTCAACTGTTGGTAAATTATACATTTGTCCATAATAACGCAACGCTAGTTAAGATGATATACACAGAACCACATTGCGCTCGTCGCCTTGATACATAAGGTGTTAAGTCTTCTTACTCCAGTATTGTTTTTTTTGCAATTAACCTTACACACGGTATTTTGAAATCACTACTAGTAAAATATATCTGACGCCGTGAATTCCTGTCTGTTTCATTCAGTTTAAATAATGAATGTATAACATCACATCATCAGCCGATATTCACTAATGGACTTAGGCTTCCCTTATTGGATGATTTGGGTGGTCATCTACCACACCAGTCTTATTGCAGGTTGGGGAGCCAGAGCCTAGTTTGATCATTAGTAGGCTGCAGTACGATCGGCTAAGGTTGGTTTGTGTTCCGAGATTTTTATTTATTTATATATAACGCAAATGATGATATAGATAACGATTGAAAGTTTTATTAAACGGCTGTGAAGTTGAATAATATTATGAGGTATGTGAACAATAATTTCTGTAATTACACCGAACAGTACGGAACCCCGAACGGTAATTTTCTATTGAATAATATATAAAGCGTTACAAAGAAACAATGAGGTTAAATCGGAATCGAAACGGGGCCTTCGTAAAATCGTTGTAATGCGAACAACTCGTGACAATAGAAGCGAAATGTAGCTGAATAACTAGTCAAGTATAAATATTTACTACTTGAGCTAATCTATTATGATTTATAGATAAAATAGCAGCTTTATTAGTTTTAGGTACTATATTACCGAAGCCGCCAAATAATGATTTTCAAACATTACTGTGTTGTGGGTTTGAATGGTGCTGTATGCTGGTGAAATTACTGCGGTGACGACACTTAATACCTTACGTCTGAAGGCGACGAGCGTTATGCGGTGTTGTAATCATTGAAAATTCATGAAACTATAGATATGGATAAGGTAGCTATATCAATTAGTATTTAGAACTGTAGTCACGTGGTATCAAGAATAGGACTAAGACAAACCTTATCTATTGGAAAAGCTGACTTTTTTTGTGATATCGGTGACAAGTACACTGGTCACATATTTGGCTTATCTCATGGTGTTGGGGAAGAATAACTGCTCTCTCCTCGGGATGTTCAGCAGCAGTGAGAATAAGTTCCGTACTAGATCCCGAGGCTTTCCGAAATGCACCGGGGATGACCACTGAAAGGGTTTTAGTGGGTATAATTCCCACATTAGCCTAACTTTCCCTATAGAAGCAGGGTTTCTTTTCAAGATTTCCTTCATAATAAAAATAAAAGATCAACCAGTATTGAGATGATGGAAGATCGGTTAAGAGTGTTTTTGATAATAACGATGAAGTATGAGATGAATGTAAGAATATCTAAAATTGTGGTCATTCGCATACGAAAATATTGCAAGCAGATCTCCAATTAAACACTTAGTCATTGATTCGGAGCTGGATTTATTGGACGGCAATTTGTCTGCAGCAGAAAGTAACTTCTCGGCTCCGGCTGACGTTAATTAGAATTTATCGCTGCATTTCGTCGGGGACTACGACTTACCGCAATTCGCGTAAACATACAACTATAAATAAATAACAACAAACAGACAAGAGACAACATATGTAGAAGTCTCACTATTTATAGATCGCTGTAGAAAGATAAATAACTGGGTTATTGAAACTTTAAATTTTGTCTCAAGGCGAGCGCGATATGGAGCTGTGTATATCATCTTAACACAGCGTCATTTTATGGACAAGCTTATATTTTTTTACATCTCTCCCCCTTCGTATTGTAGGTAAGGGCTTTCTTTCTCTTTATTTAATTATGTACATTTTTTCTTGTATTTCTCTTCCCTAACTTCTATCCTTTCACCCTGCATTTGTTTCTTTCATTCCCTTTTCTCGAACAGCCTTATTGTTACAATATATATTCTTATTTTTGCGTTCATTTTTCATATTATTATTACTTATCTTTACTTACTCTATTTTGTTACATTGAATTTTACTTGCATCACTTTTATTTCATTTACATTACTTTCATTTGATGTGTTACACTTCACTTTATTTCATTCATTTATGGTTTTATTCACTCTTATTACCTTTTCTACTACTCCCTTCGCAAATTTGATAAAGATGCGGCAACTTTTGTTATCACTCATCAGAGGGACGATGCTACCAACACTAATTCTCTCTTCTAGACCGATTTCCGCACCGGTCCTCTCTCTCACAGGAGACAATTATATGCACTACGGACAGGTCCACCGCTGGGTCACACAGACACGAGGGGCTCTTCTTGCACTTGAACCAGTGCAAGTACTCGGAGAAAGGACAAGTATATCACTTACCATCAGGTGAATACCTTGTCCGTCTCATCTGCTCGACGGATTAAAAAAAAAACATATATTCTCGAGCGAGGAGTCGGCTGTCAGGGGTCGACGCACGTCCGACCTTGTGCCCCCGACAATTTTAGGGCGGCCGCATTTACACCGTGCCGTAATAAAACTTTAACTATTGTTGCGATTGAAGCGATAGGGCAACGCTCATCTGGAGGTGATCGGTGTTATAAAGAAAGTATTGTATTTTTTTTTCAGGTGAAGTTTCGGCCACTGTTATGGTCGCTAAAGATTGATCGGACCTTGAGCTCGCTGATCCGGACTACGCGAGCTGAAAAATATATAACATAAGGGAGAGGAGAGAGACGAGGGAAGAGGATTTGGGGAATGAGGAAGAGGTGGGAGAAAATATTGTAGGCGTGATTTATGTAAACGTTTCTTTATATATTCCGAGGGTAAAGTTAATAATGAATAATGTTATGGAAAGTGAGAGTATATATAGAGTTCTAGGGAGAGAGGTATGAAATAACAAAATTATTAGTGAATCGATCGATAGTTCAGCCTAATGCAGGTGTTGCTTTTTCAAAGGCGTTGAGACGAAAATGACGTTTACCTAATGGTAAGTGATACGCTTGCTCATAATAACTTCACAATAGTTAAGATGGTATACAACACTATATTGCGTTCGTCGCCTTGAGACATATTAAGTCTCGTTACTCCAGTAATTTTACTAGCATATTTAACTGGAACACAGTAATGTTTACACATTACTATTTAGCGGTAGAAATGGGAGCTGTCGTAGTATCTATATAGGCGGCGTCCGGAAAAAGAGAACTACTAATATATGTTCATCGCTGCCTTTGCCTTGTCTAGTTTCTCTGAGAGATATTAATAAACCTTCACTTTTTCATTAGTCGGTTTCGGATTTCGGATTTCAAAGAATTTCTATAAATTTCCTAAAATTTGAGAATATTATTCAAACGACCAAAAATGTTCTCGTATGCTCTATGAATTATAAATAGCGTTACGATACAATGTGAGATGAGGCCATATATTTTCAAACAACGCGCAAGCGATAACTCATCGCAGCGGTTTTCTTTATACAAACAAATCGTAGACAGTTCATCATACAGTTTCGTAAGGGGCGTTTGTTTGGACGATCCAAGGCGTCTGGTTATCCTCAACTAGATGTTCACCTGGTTCACCTGACAGCTCATGATGGATCCAGACTCGGTGAATTTTGACGAGAGAAAATATTAAACTCTTTCTAATTTACGTGCAGGTATTGAAGATTGTAATTCAGTAACCCAAACTTTAAGTAACTTCATCGGTCGTTCCTCGTCCACTGATGAACATAGACCTCCTCTTTGAGGGTATTTGGATCGTCTCCTACCTCGTCGGCCAAATGCAGGTCGATGGAGAGCCATAGCATCGTTTATTGATTATCAGGCTGCAGAGCTCATCATGGGTCCTCCCCACACCATACTTTACTTAATGGATCATAACCTTGGTCTTCATGTGTTAAGCGGAAAGTATGGAAACACGAAACTGCTTATTTCATACTTACAATCACTTAACCTAATTCAGAATTAAGGTCAAGTTCAACAAAAGCATTTTCGACCTCTAAAATGTTTCGGTATTTCATTAAGCGACCTCAAAACATATTCGCAGCGTTTTGTATGTGAATATGTAATATACATATAGGTATATACATATTATATTTATGAAGCCTTTATATTAAAGGAGTATCGTGTATCGCGGTGAGGGTCGGGTAATGTTAACATATATATGCGCTAGTTTATTACATCTTTGCGACTATGATATTTACTGATACAAAATTGAAGCGTTTTTTTATTATACACACTTTTTTTATTCGACTAGGCGACGAGGAGAGTAAGGCGTTCACCTAATAATAAGTGATACGCGTGTTCATAACGTGCAAGGTTAAGATGGTATATACAGCACCATATCGCATTGAGACGTATGTAAAGTTTCGTTACCTCAGTTATTTCATTAGTATACAGCACCCTTCAAACCGAAACACAGTAATGTTCACACATTACTATTTGCTGGTAGAAATTATTTATCTTTTTAGGTTTTTTTATAAGTATTTGTCTTTTGATATGATAATGGTAAAGTTCACTATACGTGACACTGATACAGAAGGGGTCACTCAATCAGTTTTTTTTTAATGTTATTCACGTGATTTGATGTCTTAAAGCACGTGATATTAGGTGTTATACTAACTGCATATAAATTGAACAATTTATTGGTGAAGGCGGGATTTGAATCTGGTATTTTAAGAGTGGAAGGAAGGCGTTAAATTCACTCAATCACGGCACAAACCTTTGTTATTCAGCCGTTGAGCTATGTACTGTATGTACTAAGTAAACAAAATATAAGCGAAATAATAATGTCGCATAATAAAGAAGTACTTTTAAAATTTTTGGAAAATATTACACAGGATGCTGTTAAAAGAAATAAAAATAATTAGCAGATATCACATTTAACGGCTTTTGCGATTAGTACATAAAAATTATAAAAACAAACAAGTATTTTTATAATCAAACAAAGTCTCCGACTATAGTCCGAGGTATAAAAGAGTATATCTAAATAAAAAAAATATCAAGTACTTTAAGACATATATCAAATCGCGTATGTATGAATCTAAAAAAAACAATGCCATGTTACGGGAAAGTATCACTTACTATCAAGTGAACGCCAAGCTCATCTCGTTGTGACGTCGTAAAAAAAAATTGGTATATATACAATATAAAATAGAGGCATTAGATATTATATTATAATAGTGTTCACGCGAATTTCTGTGAATGTGTACGTAAATAGAAGGAAACATTAAACGAAGTGGGGCAACACCACACCAATCCGCCGACCACCGGGGCATTTATTAACAGTGTTTATTTATATTTAGTTTTCACTATTAATGGTATGCCCGTAACGTGCTCAGGTGGTGGTGGGGTCGCACTGCGGGCGGAGGCCGGTGGTCACTTGCAATAAGCCTTAATAATACCACCTACAGCTTCTGTAGCAAAACTGTGTTTCAGTATTCAAGTCATCAAAGTGACCAGCTGAGTGTTTGTGCATTCTTCAAACTAATGTTTGATGGTGAGATAGAGAGAAAATGATTCCGGTCTTTAGCTATTCATTTTAATTGATGGTATTAGTGCTGGTAGGTCTCTATTGATGGAGACAGTCTAGGTAGATAGACCAGGCTGTATACTGGAGAAATCAATAGGGTAATGAAACTAACTAGGTCTCAAAGCGACGAGCGCAATGTGGTGCTGTTAACCATATGATCGCGACGTCATCTATCGAAGAGTAAAAAATGACGTTGGCAGACGTCAGAAAAAAATGATTTGTGACAGCATCGAGAATTAAGTGAATAATAAAATTTCAAAGGTGTTTTAACTTCTTCCACGCTCGTAACAATATCTTAACCTTAACGTGTTATGAGCAAACGTATCACTTATCATTCAACTGTTAATATAACAAATATATAAAACCGGTCCATTCTATATCGTCAAATTATTTCTACCGCTGTATATCAGAAACGCAATGTACATTGCAGTGTACATAATCCTAACAAGCGACATATTAATAGCATATAATAAGCAGTTTTTGAATATTAATAAATACACAATCATACTCATCTTTTTTAATTCCTCTATGCGACTACACGAGCAAGGCGTTCACCTGTTAGTAAGTGATACGTTTACCCATAACATGTCGTTAGTTAAGATGGTATACACAGCACCAGATTGCGCTCATAACTTTGAGCAGCAAGATTATTAACTTTAGTTACCTCAGTAATCTCACTAACATACAGCACCATATATTCTACACACATTACCTTCAATGAAATCGTATACCATCATGCTATATTATACAATATACCATAATTTACCATGGTTCATATGATGGTATATGAAACGTTCGATACTTTATCTACTTTACCAATATAAAAAAGAGGGTGTATTTAATTTCCGCTATCATTATGGCCACAGCCAACAAGCACAGAGCGAAGCCGTTGAAAAATATACACCTTCAGTTTAACGCGGCGACCTATTTCCTGTGAGAGGTTTACACTATTAACAGCCCAAGTATCTAGGTTGGGCCTCGCGGTGAGAAATCACCAGCTTTATAATTATATATTAAAAACAAATCTACGCTAACAATAATTACTGGTAACAGGTATAATTAGTAGAAGACCTTTGAATCAAACGCGGCTCGTATTCTCAGCTTTTACGATCGCTATAATCCCACTAATATCTTCCGTTTCTTGTTATGTGTCTGTGTAGAGTGGGATATCGCTATGGCAATTTAATAGCCGATATATGCTATATATATACATATATATATATATATATGTATATATACGGTAACAAAGGTTTTATTTTATTATTTCTTAGTTTTTACTTGCGAATGCAACGGACAACTACTAATAACTACTAAAGTAAAGACAGTCGTAGATTGCAAGGTTCATCATAATACGGAGACCTTGATGTCCAGTCGAGAGCATATTATGGGATTAACTCCTAACTGGGGTTTTACTAAAAAACTATAGAATGGATTCATTCAAAAAGGGCGTGATAATTTCTTCCGGATTCGGAGATTGATGTCTCCGGTGCTGCAGGCATCTATAGGCTACGGTAACTGCTTACCATCATGCAGGCCGTATGCTTGTTTTCCACCTTCCCATACATTAAACAAGAGTAATGCCAATGAGGTGTTCGAAAAATATAACCAGCATCTCACTTTGTGAGGTTCTTTTTTAAATCGTATTACCTCATGACTGAGGGTCATGGTCATCACGCCTTCATTGCCTTCTCCATTCCACATACTAGTCATACAGCGGATGGTCATCACATAGATATGTTGGTTTCCTCACCATGTTTTACCTTCACCGTTAAAGCACGTGAAATTAGTTGGTGTTATACTAACTGTATATAAATTGAAAAATTGATTTAGTGCAGGCCGGATTCGAAACCGGTACCTTCGGTGTGGAAGGCAGACTTTCAAACCATTAGGCTATCACGACTTACAGAACAAAACACTAACATATTGATATAACAATCGAACACTAATAATAGATACTTCAGTCTATAATTATTATGTAGCTTTCTAATTACTAAATCATTATGTGAGTTTTATATATATATATATACAT